>PVIH01007519.1:0-99630 GCA_004025045.1 Sigmodon hispidus
AAAAAAAAAAAAAAAAAAAAAAAAAGAAGTTGAGTACTTTTTCAAGTACCTTTCAGCGATTCATATTTCTTCTGCTGAGAATTCCCTTTTTAGTTCTGAACTCCATTTTTTGATTGGGTTATTCAAGGTTTTGGGCTCTAGTTTCTTGAGTTCTCTATATATTTTAGAGATCAGTCCTCTATCACTTGTGCGGTTGGTGAAAATCTTTTCCCATTCTGTAGGCTGTCGTTTTGTTCTATTGACTGTGTTCTTGGCTTTACAGAAGCTTCTCAGTTTCAGGAGGTCTCATTTACTCATTGTTGTTCTTAGTGTCTATGCCACTGGTGTTATATTTAGGAAGTAGTCGCCTGTGCTAATTCATTGGAGGGTATTTCCCACTTTCTTTTCGATCAAGTTCAGAGAGGCTGGGTTTATGTTGAGGTCTTTGATCCACTTGGATTTGAGTTTTGTGCAGGGTGATATGCTTGGATCTATTTGCATTTTTCTACACACTACCACCCAGCTATGCCAACACCACTTTTTTAAGGATATTATCTTTTTTCCATTTAATATTTTGGGTCTCTTTGTCAAAGATCAGGTGTTTGTAGGATTTTGGGTTAATGCTCACAATGAAGAGGAAATAGAAGGAAACAACACCCAAAACACCTTTATGAAGATTATTGTAGTCTTTAAAGAAGATATAAAAAAAATCTTCTTTTTTATTTATAAAATAAAATCTTTTTTATCCATATATCCCCTTGCTCCCCATCCCTTCCCTGTCCAAACTCCTATCAGTCAGCCTTCAGCTTCCCTCCTCCTAATCCCCCCTCCCCTCTCCAGAAAGGGCAAGAAGTCCCAAGGTGGATCAGCTCAGCAACCACTCCAGGCAAGTCCGATTATCTCATCCTAATATCAATACTGGTTTGGGTGTTTCTCTGGAGGGAATGGGCTTCAAAGTGCCAGTCCACAAACAGAAACCCAGTCTGATCTCTCTCCTTGAGGCTCCATATACTGCTCATGTCAGTGGACAGTCACCTATCTTTGGAGGGCCTAGTTCCTATTTCTGATGGTTCCCTGGTGGTTGTTCTCAATTTAGTGAGCTCCCCTGAGCTCCAGGCAGCCATCACAGTGAGAATTGTCCTCATAAGCCCTGTCCCTTTGCTCACATAGACTCTCCTCCCCTGCTCTGAGCTAGACCAGGAACTCAGCCCAGTGCTCAGTCATGTATCTCTGCCTCTACTTCTATTCATTGTTGGATGTTAAGTTCTGTGATGTCACTTAGGGTGTCTATTCATTTAATTATAGTGGAAGTCAAGTCTTGGCAACACCTTCACTATTGGTTGAAGACCTAGCCAGCAATATTCTGTGAGTTCTTGGAGGTTTCCCTACCACCCAGTCTTTTTCCAACCCCATAATGGCTTCCTCTATGGGAACAAATCATGAAAGAAGGAAATGATTAAGTGAGAGGAACAACAAGGAGGCAGAAAGAAAAAGAGATGGAGATCTTAATAGAGCAAGGCCTGATTTTATTTATTTATTTATTTATTTATTTATTTATTTATTTATTTATTTATTTATTTTAGACTTCTTAGTAGACTGCTTTGAAAATTTCCCTTTAGGTTTTGAGTGTTCTCAGCACAAGGCAATGACACATGTCTGGGGTGATATGTATGCTAATTGCTCTCATCTGATTGTTACACATTGTAGCCATGACTTGGAATGTCACACTATACCGTATAAAAATGCATAATTACTACATGTTAATTAGAATATATTAATAAAAATGAGTTAGGTAAAAAAAAAAAAGAAAATTTCCCTTTAGAGGTTTGTCTATCTTGACCACATACCCTGAGATATGCTTTTCTATTTATATATTGAATATAACTGAAAAGAAAGAGTTTGGTATATATAGAACATTGGCATGTATGGGGCCAAATGGACTTGGTTTTAAATCTTATTTTATCACTCACTCTGTAAATTTTAATTTTCAACCTGATAAAACCTAGAGTCATCCAAGAAGAAGAAAACTCAGTTGTGGAACCCTAGATCAGGTTGGCACATGATCAATTATCTAAAAGATTATTTTAATTGAGTATTGATGTAGGAGTACTCACTATGCACAGCATCATCCATAGGCAGGTGAACTGTATAAAAAAGCTAGCTGAGCATGAGCAAGAGACAGAGCCAGCAAGTAACATTCCTTCATGTTTTCTACTTCAGCTCTTGCTCTGACTTTCCTTTGTAATGGACTGTATCCTGAAAGTATAAGTCAAATGAACCCTTTCCTCCCCAAGGGGCATTTTGGCCAGTATGGTTTATCCCAACAGAATGAAATCAAAACACTCTGTAACTCTAGCTCATGTAGCTCATCACTTTTAAGCTATCGAAGACTCCATTGCTTCATTTGCAAAAGAACATTCGCTGTCTTGAGAGACCAGTATCAAAATAGATGTCATAGGGTACCATCACATATTTAAAAGATGAATGTCTTTCATTATTTCTTACTACAAATTTCCCGAGTTTCAAGAAATGTTTTAGGCTAGTGTGTTGGCCAGCCTTTTGTCACTGTATCTAAGAGAATCAATTTACAAGGATGAAAGCTTCATTATAGTCCCTGGTTTCAGACTGTGATCATTATTGCTTTGTGCCTGTGGCTGCATACAGGGTCATAGCAGAAGGACATGGCTCAGGAGGCTGGCTCTCTGTACAAAGACTAAGAAGAAAAGAGAAAAAGTGTAACTGGGATAGCAGCATCTCCTTCCAGTGCATGCTTCCAATGATGAACTTCCTTATGGAAGGTTCTATGTCCTAAAGTTTCTATCACTTCCCAAAGATACCACATGCTGGAGATCTAACATTAACACCTAGCCCATGGGAGCACTTAAAATCCAATCACAGTGGCCTCTGTTTTAGTTTTTTTTTTTTTTACTCTGAACATTTCCTTCTAAGTTTATGAACATAAAGAAAGGACTTCACTAAAGAAATTTTTAGGGGCTGGAGAGATGGCTCAGCGGTTAAGAGCACCGTCTGCTCTTCCAGAGGACCCGGGTTCGATTCCCAGCACCCACATGGCAGCTAACAACTGTCTGTAGTTCCAGTTCCAGGCAAACACCAAGGCAAATAAATAAATAAATAAAGTTTAAAAAAAAAAGAAATTTTTAATAAACCACATTATAAAAGCTTCTAGAGTGGGTTTTGTTTCTCTTAGGACACAAGGGTCCTACAAAAGAAAGTTACAGTGTACCATGTTTTTGAGCAATGGCTGTATCTTGGCTAGGAGCTCAAGTCACAAATAATCTATTGTTCTTTCCAGCCCTAAAATTCTATAGTTCCTTGAAATTGAGCTGATAGTGGCAACCCAAGACAGGTCTTTATGACTCAGAAACATGTTGCATAGGCTAGCCTGGCTGCTTAGCACATTGAAAATGTAACTAAATGCCCATGTGCTCAAACTTTAGCTTTGGGATTAGTAGAACAAATAGATACATGGGTCTTCTTTGCTATATATTGTAAAGTAGAAGTCATTCTACTTTGCTAGTATACTTGAATGGGGAAACTTCTTAACATGTAAATGCAAAGACCAACCAAGAGAGGGTAGGGGCTCCCTAACCATTCCCTGCCCTCTGATCACCATTGGCTGAGGGGGTTTAGCTGTATTAGATGTCTCAGCAAACACCTTAAAAAACTACAATTCCGAAGGAAATCTCTCAAGATAAATTCAAATGCTGATACCTAGGAAAATTCTTAATTTTTCTTCTAAAATCTCTTTAAGTGCTATTTAGGTGAAATTTTAGAAATGGGATTCCAGATCAGTTGGTTTGGCAGGAGTAGTGTTTCAAGCAACATTTTTAAATGCCAATCTCAACAGAGTGATGAAATATAAACACTGGGGTAGAGTATGATGAGACCTCTTGTAAGGAACATATATGTGAGTGAGAGTGTTTGAATGTCTGTGAGATAGGTTAGCAGGTAAGGTGCTTGCTGCTGACCCTAACAATTTGAATTTAATTCCCGTGATCCATACAATGGAAAGAGAAAATCAACTCCCTACAAGTTGGGAGTTGTCCTGTGACTTTGAAACATATACTATGATGCAGCCACATCCACACTCACAATAAATGTGATAAACCACAAAACACTACAAATTTCAAATATTCTGTTATTTAGTGAAAATATGAATTCAATCATTTTTTTCTTTCACACTCAGATCAGAGAAAACTGCATAATTAAATAATTAGCCAAATGTTCCTAAAAAAAACCTAAAATTCTAGATATTCGTGTTTAGGTGAGTGACAGCCACACAGACAGCAGCTCAGGCCTGGATGGTTCAGGTGCCCAGTTCTGACATGACCTTTTCAAGCTTAAATTCTACTTCACCTGTTTCAGGGTAAATGGAATATTCCATTTTAATCCTAAGAGTAAGGTCTATCTATATCCAGCTGAGAACAATACAGAGTGATGAATGGTAGCAAGGAAGACCCTGACTTGACAGTATCAGGCTCTATGTTTTCAGAATACTCAGAATTCACTTTGTATTTTCTTTTCAGTCTAACATTTCTGTTAGAAATTCTGAAGGCAGAGTATATTCTGTGTTCATTATGTCTTAAAATCTCTGTAGATCATTTTGATTGTAGGTCATCACCTCTGTGATGTGATGACTGGAGTCCATTTGTGTTTCACTCACCAAATAAGGGCATGAGAAGAGAGATTTTTATTTATCTGAGAATCTCCTATTTGTATCTTCTGATGAGATGTGAATGCCTCACCATCAAATTTGAAATTAAGTGTCAACATTTGATTTCTAAAACCTGGACATGGTGGCACATACCTGTAATTCCAGCATTCAGAAGTAGACAAAGGAGAATCAGGGGTTTGTGGCCATCCTGGGTTATATGAAACTCTACCTCAAAAAAATAAATAAAAAAGAAACTCTTTTCATAGTAGAGACTATAGAGCAACTGTATAGTAGGAAATATGAATTATGGCTCTGAATTTAAAAATTGACTCTAAAGATTTGGGGTTGAATGTGAACATGTTTTGTGAATAGTAAGCAATATGACTGATGACAATGGTAGATGAAAATTAATTATGATATTTAATGCTTATATGATAAATGTATATCTAAGTTCCACAGCTTTCCTCCAATAGATAAAATGTTTCTTGTCATCAGAGAGCATTGTGTCAGTTTAATGAACAATTTTTTTCCCTGTGCTTCATAAAAATATTGGACTGTATCTTACATTTGATAAAATCAAGAATGTATAATGAAACTCTTATTGTATAAGTTAGGGCTTTCAGTTTCTAGCAACCAAAGCACATGGAATGCTATGTCTTAGACTTTACAATATTTTGTCAACAATGGTGTTTTTCTTTTCTTGTGGTTTTAGATCTATTAAAGAAAAAGGCTAATTTTAGACCAAAACAAAAATGGGTGCAGGTTCATTGGAAGAAAGGGTCACAGACCAAGACTGGACCTTGAAATAGATAAAGCACTAGAAAAGATTAGTAATGCATCAAATACAGGACAGCAGATGCTTAAAACAAAGAAGGGCTTCCCTATATAATCTGGAGAGGAACATCACAAAGCATAAAGCAAAAGCAAGAGAGCCATCACAGGACAGGGTGAACCAGAAGAAAAGTATGAGAGCTGCTGTCTTCTCAACAAAGAAAAATATCAGGCTTTCTAAGATTTTCAGGGCTGGAGTTTGGTTTAGTACTTTAAAAATATTTATGTCTCTGAATGTATGCCATGGGTATATCAGTGCCCATGAAAGCCTGAAAAGGATGTTCTATCCCCCTGAAGCTGAGTTACAGATCATTTTAAGACACCCATGTGGCTGATGGCAAAATAACTTGGATAGACTGGGGGAAAACATGTTTTAAACTACTGAGCCAACTCTCCAAATCCTGGAGGGATACTTTATGTCACTAGATTTAGCTCAGCATAGCAGGTGAGACAGAGCCAGGAGATGCCAAGCACTTGTTAGGACCATAAGTTAGGAGCTAAAACACCAAAAACAATCAAACAAACGAAAACACTACAGCATAGAACAACTTCTTAACTATTTGTCTTAAGGAAAGTGTTGCCTGATTTCTTCAGATTGTGGGATCTGGCTTCTTAAATGATCATCACCTCAATAGAGCAGGGTATAATTTTCCAAGAAAATTAGGAGAACCCAATGCAGTAGGCAAATCTACCAGCTGGCTGCGTACAAACAATTTGGATACCAGGGGTCTCAGAGATGCTGTTTTCATGAGTTTATCAATGTAGAGTGGAAGGAATACAGTACATCTTGTCTATCTTAGATCTGAGAGTATATAAGTATAAGCACATCCTCTATTTTGGAAGGCATGTCTAGTTACACTACTATGGTAAGAAACAGTCATCTTCCACATGGAAAAAGTGCCCATCTCTTGGCTAACACAAATAACTGACTATTGTTGTTTTTTTATTTTTTTATTTATTTATAGTAGTGCCCAAACATCACTCAACTGAATCACCTCTGGGTCAAGGAAGAAATTAAGAAAGAAATCAAAGACTTCCTAAAATTTAATGAAAATGAATCCACAACATATCCAAACCTATGGGACACAATGAAAACAGTTTTAGAGGAAAATTCATAGAACTAGATGCCTACATAAAAAACACTAGAGAAATCTCACACTAGAGAACTAACAACACAGCTGAAAGCCTTAGAACAATTAGAAGCAAACTCATCTAGAAGGAGTAGACAGCAGGAAATATCAAACTTAGAGCAGAAAATCAATACAATTTAAACAAAAAGAACAATACAAAGAATCAATGAATCTAAGAGTTGGTTCTTTTAGAAAGTCAACAAGATAAATAAACCCTTATTAAAACTAACCAAGGATATACAAGGATAGAAAATGTGACTTCTTTGTTCATAATAATAAAATAAAAATAAAAATAAAGAATAAAATAACAAAACATATCAAAATAAAAAAAAGATAAACACAGACTCTTTTAAGAACAGTTGCTTTACAGTATGTCTATTTGAGTCAGGACTCAAGTCCACACGCTGTGAATGGTCTATGATAGACTTCTCCATCATCCTCTGTATATAACACTCTGGGCTTGTCTTTCTTGTAGTATAATTTTGAAGATATTGTTGACAAGATTAGTAAATTTTATCATATTTAGTAGAAGCTGGTACCCTTTCACTACATAGAACCAGATGTTAAACATGGTTTTAATGTCCCATATGATGAAAAAAAAAAAAAGAATTACAAATCAGTTTCCAACATGAATATTGATGTAAATATTCTCAAAAAAATTCTGGAAAACTGAATCTAGTGGCATATAAAAAAATTCTTTCACCACAACCAAGTAGGATTCATTCCAGAAATGCAGGGATGGTTCAATAGATAAAAAACTGTAAATGTCATCCATTATATAAACAAATTCAAAGAAAAAAAAACACATGATCATCTACTTAGATGCTGCAAAAGTCTTTGACAAAATCCAAAACTCCTTTATGATAAAAGTCCTGGAGAGATCAGGAATACAGGGAAAATAACAAAATATAAGTAAGGCAATTTACATCAAACTTACTGGAGAAAAACTCAAAGCAATCCCACTAAAATCAGGTACTAGACAAGGCTGTCCCCTCTCCCCTTATCTATTGCATATAGTTCTAAAATATTAGCTAAAACAATAAGGGAACAATAGGGGATTATGGGGATATAAATTGGAAAACAAGTGAAACTATCTTTATTTGTAGATGATATGATTGTATACATAAGTGACCCACAAAATTCTACCAGGGAACTTCTACTGCTGATAAACACCTTCAGCAATATTGCAGGATGCAAGATAAACTCAAAGAAATATGTAGCCCTCCTATACACTGAAGATCAATGGGCTTAAAAAGAAATTAGGGAAATATTACACTTTATAATAGATACAGATAACATTAAATACCTTGGTGTAACTATAACCAAAGTAGTAACAGATCTGTTTGACAAAAACTTTAAATCACTGAAGAAAGAAATTGCAGATGATATCAGAAAATAGAAAGATTTCACATGTTCCTGTACTGATAGAATCAACATAGTAAAAATGGCAATCTTACCACAAAAGCAATCTACAGATCCAATGCAATTCCTATCAAAGTCTCAACACAGTTTTTTACAGACTTTGAAAGAACAATACTCAATTTCATATGAAAAAACAGGAAAGACATGATTTCCAAAACAATTTTGCTCAAAAACAGAAAGTCAGGAAGCATCCCCACCCCCGACTTTAAATTATACTATAGACCTACAATAATAAAAACACCCTAGTACTGGCATGAAAACAGACTTGTGGATCAATAGAATCAAATTAAAGACCCTGTCCTTAACCCACACACCTATGAATGCCTGATTTTTGATAAAGAGGCCCAAAGTATTCAATGGAAAAAAGATAGTATCTTCAAC
Source organism: Sigmodon hispidus (assembly GCA_004025045.1). Taxonomy (NCBI): domain Eukaryota; kingdom Metazoa; phylum Chordata; class Mammalia; order Rodentia; family Cricetidae; genus Sigmodon; species Sigmodon hispidus. Next base: position 8,419 of record PVIH01007519.1, read on the forward strand.
AAATTGTGTTGGCAAAACTGAATGGTAGTGTGTAGAAAAATGCAAATACATCCAAACCTATCACCCTGTACAATATTCAAATCTAAGTGAATCAAAGACCTCAACATAAATACAGCTACATCAAACTTGATAGAAAAGAAAGTGGGATATACCCTACAATACATTGACACAGGTGACCACTTTCTAAATATAACACCAGTAGCACAGACACTAAGAACAACAATCAATAAGTGGGACCTCCTGAAACTAAGAATCTTCTGGGAGGCCAAGGACACAGTCAATAAGTCAAAATGGCAGCCTACAGAATATGAAATTATTTTTTTCCAAACCTACAAGTGACAGAGGATTGACCTCTAAAATATATAGAGAACTCAAGAACTCAAGAAACTAGAGCCACAAACCCTAAATAACCCAATTTAAAAATGTTCAGATCAAAAAAGGGAATTCTCAGCAGAAGAATTATAAATGGCTGAAAGACACTTAAAAAAGTGCTCAACATCTTTACCCATCAGAAAAATGCAAATCAAAACAATTTTGAGATACTACCTTATACCTGTCAGAGTGGATAAGATCTAAAACACAAATGACAGCCTATCAGATTGGCTAAGATAAAAGACACAGATGACAGCCTATGCTGGAGAGATTGTGGAGCAAGGGGAACACTCTTCCATTGTTGGTGGGAGCGTAAGCTTGTTCAACCACTCTGGAATGCAATATGGAGGTTTCTCAGAAAAGTGGGAATCAATCTCCTCAAGGATCCAGCAATATCACTACTGGGCCTAAAGACACACATTCACACTCCAAAGGCATTAGCTCAACTATGTTCATAGCAGCATTATTTGTAATAGCAAGAACCTGGAAACAACCTAGATGCCCGTCAACTGAGGGATGGATTAACAAACTGTAGTACATCTACACAATGGAGTACTCAGCAGTAAGAAAATATGATATCCTAAAGTTTGTAGGCAAATGGATGGATTTGGACAATAACCTCCTGAGCAAGGTCTCACAAGTCCAAAAGTACAAGCAGGGGATGTACTCTCTCATTAGTGGACTTTAAGCAAAACATTCTTTTTTTCATTGAAAGATGATGGGTGAATAAAGTGGTTTAAAACACACACACACACACACACACACACACATACACACACAAAACAAAACAAACAAAACTTCTGGTTTGTGTGTAGAAGGATTGCTTAGCAAAAATTTGTGGTGGCCATAGTGTATGCATTCATGGGCATTAGCTTTGACCTACTGTGCTTTCTTTAATCTGTAGCTGAGCCTAACCTGGCTTGAGAAGCTTATTTTTTATGTTTCATTTATTTTAGAGAAATGAGAAATTTTATTACTGTATGGGTTTTTTGTTATCTATTCTGAATGTTTTGCTTTTTTATATAATATTTGATATTGATTTTCAGAAAACAATAAACAAAAAGAGTAGCCATATATATATATATATATATATATATATATATATATATATGCTACTTAAGTTGGTCTGGAAAATATCATGTGCCATTTGTGTATGCTTATCCTGAGACTCTGTTATATGGATGGAAGGACAATATACCTCTATACAAAGGACCAATGGGATCCCAGGTGGGAAACAGGTGTTTCTGGTAAGTTCTACTATTTCTTCAACCTCTAGCATCCAGTGAGCACAATTAAAATCCACAGAAAATAATATATCCTGATTTCCCAAGCCCAGAATATAGATGAGATAGAAGAGGTGGTTCAGCATTCCTTCAATGTTGTAATTTCTTTAACATCTCCCCTCTTAAATAATACAAAGACTTCATTTGTCTTCTGCTTTATACTCTGGCCCCATACTACCAAGTACTAATGTTACTTGTCACTTAACTTGGTTGATTTGGGAATTGTTGGCTTTGTATTCCTCCTGGGACTAGCTGCCACTTTTTTTTTTTTTTTCTTGAGTGGTACTCCAAAACTGATGCAGACTAGATCTTTTTACTGCTGAAAAATGTAGCCTGTACCTCTTTCTCCAAGAGGAATGCTGCTGCTTCTATGTGAATTAATTGGGCATAACAAAACCTCTAATTCAACAAACCCTACAATCTTTATGCCTGCCTCAACTTCATGAGTTTTCCCAGCAATGTTTTGAAAATAGCAAGAGCAATATCATACCAGAAATATCACTTGTATCTTATGCTATGGGTTTCTCCTGGGACTCATTACATTCATATGTCCTCTGAGTATTTGAGATTTGAATGATGAATTTCTGATGCAAAATGGAAAAAAAAAATGAGAAGCCAACTTATTCTGGGACCAGTCTACTACAGGGTAAATTTTACACTTGAGTATTCAGAACTCTTTCTAGAGGAGGAAGCAAAACAAAATGTCAGTCCAAAGATTCAAGTAGAAAGACCACCAACAGAAATCATCACTGACCCAGTTAACTAAAGCAAGCCTCTTTGAGTGAAAAGTAAGCCTTTTTGTGCATAGGATGTCTATCTCTAAGTCAGCGTTGAAGAGGTCATCCTTGATGTGGGAAAGATAAGGGTTTTATAGCTCAGTGGTTGGAGGTTTCCAAATGAAGATTAGGCAGGCAAAATAGGTGAGGTTACAGAAGCAGAATATACAAGGTAGTCATAAAAAAGTAGTCATAATAACTTTTTGAAACAAAGGTAGTGCTTACAGATGGTAATAACAATCTGAAACAAAAGCATGTTTGTAAGATGGTCATAACAACTTTTTGAAACAAAGGCATGGTTCTAATTTTCTCAAACAGGCAGTATTAATACATTTGTAGTTAAGGTTTTAGGTGGGGAGTAGCCCAATCTTTGAGAAACATAGACTTAATGATAAACAGGGATGAACCAGCTTTGTCTTTATTATAAGATGGTTTTCAAGGCTAAGGTGGAGGAAGGCTGGTTCATCACAAGACATTTTAGCACTCCATAGAACAAGACAATTAATATATTTAGAAGAAAAAGAAGGGGCGCTTTATGTGGCTTTTGACAAAATCCCTCATTATCACGTTAATGTTTTGTGGGCTGTAAGCAGTGATAGTGTACCAGATTAATTCTTGAATGGGTTGCTTAACTGAGTTAGGAGTTGTCAATGAAGATTAACCCTAAGCTTGCCCACACAGATCCTTGCTCTTCTGACAAATTAGAACCTTGGACCTGTATGGGTCAGACAGCACAAGCCCAGCTGTTGGACTGTCAGAAACTTTTCAAATGCATAGTCATCAGAGTTAGGATCAGAGTTTGGGGCTCAGGTGACCTAACTAGCTTTGCTCAGCCACCTGTCCCTAATAACAAAACTGAAAAAGCCCACTTACAGTGAAAAAGAGAGATGAAGATTTATTCACTGTAACCACACTAGGAAGAGAAAAAAGAGAAGCCCAGTCATTAGTGCCCTAACACAACATTCAGTAAAAGGCAAGAGATATTAGTAATTAGTCAGTCCATATCAACATGTGGTTTCCTATCATTGATCAACCATTGTCTGGGCTCTACTAGGTCTCACAGTTTGAAGTATTTCTCTAAGAGACAAGTTCCTCCACAAGCTTCTCTGAAAGCTACTGTTTTTCTACTTCAGTAGGAGATTTTTAAGAAATTTTAGTGTCTTAGGGGGATGGAACAAGTATGTCTTTAAAATATTATAGTTCTGCCAGAAGGTTAAATGACATTCCATCATTTAGTGATATATTGAATACAGACTATCTTCCACATGCTCAAAATACATCAGCCATTAAATAAAAATATCTCCCTCTGACCCTGATATGACAATAGAAAAGGCAGGGCAATAACTTGATAAGTAAAAAGGAATTATTGCTGTTCTGGATTTCTATTGTTAATTGTAATTCCTTATTTTGTAGGCATTTCTTCCCTCAAAATATTGGGGATACTGTAGCTCTTTTTTAAACAGTAGTCATTGAATTTGTACAGATATGGATATAGTCCTCAGCATGCATGCCAATACTGTCACACTGCCAAACACTGTGAACAGTACTGGGGTTCACATGATCCACCATCTAAATTGATAAGGAGAACATGAGTGGTGTAGACTATGAAACGTTCTACTGTATCAAAAAATAAAATTGACACAGGCCACTAAAACTCTTCAAGACCTTTCATTAGTAAATCCCAGAAAAACACAATAAATCAGTTGTTAGGATGCAGCAGGGGTGCAAATTGGTGTGTCAGATAATGTAGATAAACATTTAGTGAGCAGTGCATATCTCAAAAATTTAACACATGCTGCTTGCAGAGTTTTAGTGAATAGAAAACCTCAGTTGCCCAAGAACCACACAACTGGGGCATTACTTCATTTGGCTGTCAATAAAATTGTTACTTATTTTATTTTCTAATGGTTTATCAATACTGGTAATTTGCTGTGAGTGGGTTATAAAAGCAGGGATGTGGGAGTGGAAGGAATTTAAATAAGTCCTGCTATTGAGTGAAGAGTTGAGTGACCATTTTGGCTTTACCACATCAGCCATAGATCAGCTGGCAGTGGGGGGATCCCTTGTTCTGGAATTTTCATCATCTGTTTATCACTGACATTAAGACATGCTTTAATTATGGAAAAAAATGCTTTTGTTCATTTTTTATTGTCGTTTATTTCATTGTATTATTTCCCCCTTACTCTGTTCAATGTAATTTCCAGTTAGTCAGTTGGCACCAAATTTGAGATCTCTCTGCCTTGGTACTTTGTTGAGGATTCAGAATAAACATAGAGCATTTTTATGAAGCAGGGGACAAGTTTCCACCATCATAGCAGAAAGAAACAAATCTGTTATGGTTTCTGTTCAATAACAGTCGTTTCTAAACAGTGTTCTCAAGTGCACAGTTATGTAGGTATGAGGAGGACACCTTTACACTGGATAATATGAACACAGCTTTGAAAAATAGATTCATGATAATGAACAAACCACAAGATTTCATTCATTGATTGATTCATTCATTAAACATATATGGCAGGCATACTGTATTAGTAAGTTAATACACTAATTAATCTCACATCATCTTTTTATTATTTTCTTTTTTTATAACATAATTTGTTATTGTGTCTTTGGGAATTTCACATCATGCACCCAAATCCAGTTCATCCCCCAATCCCTCCATATCTGCTCCTCACACATAAAGAATCTCCCTTAAAGACCCCCCAAATTAATTAAAAGCAAAACAAACAAAAAATCCAACTCTCTCTTCCATCTTTCACGCCCTTCCAACACCTCTTCATTTCCTGACAGCATTGGGAGCTGTGTGTCAGGCAGTATACCCTGTTGTCCTTTGTCATTCCTTGGGGGCTCTGAGACCAGATGAAGAGGCAGTAAAATGAGCAGAGCTGAGAAAGTGGTTGCCTGTGCCAATGCATTCAAGGGTATTTTTCACTCTTTTTTTTTCTAGTAAGTTCAGTGTGACTGGGTTTATGTTGAGGTATTTGATACACTTAGACTTGAGTTTTATGTAGGGGGATAGATATAAATCAATTTTCATTTTTCTACATACCACCTCCCAGAGAAATATAACTGTTAAATATTATTATATAACTATTAGAAAATAACTGTTAAATATAACTTTTTTTGTTTCCATAAAATATGACTTATGAAAATAGCATTATATTAGAAACAAACACCCCACATAAGTGTATCTGAGAATAAAACCAACAAAATAGACTCCACATTCTGACACCTTCTCATTACAATGATACTGATGACACTACATAAAATTCTACTGATAGTGCCACTGCTACTGCTGAATCTGATGATGTCACCAATAATGTTCTTATACTGAACTACTGATAATTCTTGATTTTATTTTTAGTTGCTGGTGAAGCTGATCATTAATTCTTTAAAAGAAGCACCTATTAGGATCTACTGACATCAAGTGACATTCTATAGAAAGATTTTATAAAATGTAAAAATTTTGAAGTTAAATATTTGTTTGAAAGTGACACAGTATATATTGAATTCTGTACATACATTTGTAATATTTTCTCATTAGAATGCATTATGCTAATAAAAATATCAGTGCTAAGACAAAAGATCATAGCACTAATTGCCTACATAAGGAATTTGGAGAAATCTTATACAAGTGAGTTAACATCACAACTGAAAACTCTAGAACAAAAAGAAGTAAATTCTCCCTGAAGAAGCAGAAGGCAACAAATAATCAAATTCAGGGACAAAAATCATTAGAATTGAAACAAAGAGAATACTACAAAGAATCAATGAAAAAAAGGAGTTGGTATTTTAAGAAAATCAACAAGATAGATAAATACTTATCCAAACTAACCAAAGGAAAGACAAAATATCCAAATTAACAAAATCAGAAATGAAAAGAAAGACATAACAACAGACACGGAGGAATCCTAGAGAATCATTAGATCATACTTTAAAAACCTGTACTCCACTAAATTTGAAAATCTAAAAGAAAGAGAAAACTTTCTGAATAATTATCACTTACAAAAGTTAAATGAAGACCAGATAAATAACTTAAATAAATCTATAAGCTTTAAGGAGATAAAAGCATTTATTAAAAGTCCCACCCCCGAAAAAAACATCAGAGCCTGAAGGATTCAGTGCAGAACTCTACCAAAATTTCAAACAACTAATACCAATAATCTTCAAATTGTTTCATACAATTGAAACAGAAGGAACACTGCCAAATTCTTTTCATGAGCTTACAGTTACCCTGATACCCAAACCATACACAGATGCAACACAAAAGAATTATAGACCAATCATTCTTATGAATGTTGATGCAAAAATACTCAGTAAAATACTGGCAAAATAAATCTAATAACATCAAAAAATCATCCACCATGATCCAGTAGGCTTCCTCTCAGAGAAACAGGGATAGTTCAACATACAAAAATCTGTCAATATCATCCACCATATAAACAACTTGAAAGAAAACAATTGCATCAACATCTCATTAGATGCTGAGAAAGCCTTTGACAAAATCCAACACTCCTCCATAATAAAGGTATTGGAGAGATCAAGGATACAAGGAACATACTTAAACATAATAAAGGCAATATGCAGCAAGCATTGTAACTGTAATTTTTGCTTGATAGCTCTTCTGTTTTATGTAATTTTGCTACATGGAAATTGAAACTTTTCTTTTTGATTAGACAGAAAAGAGAAAGTGTGGTGGGAGTGTTCTCTGTAAATAAAGGAGCTGTTTTAGTTGATGTGGAGCACCATAGAAGTGGGTGCAGGAATCAGAGAAGAAACAAATAGGAGGATCCAGTCAGTCAGTCTCCATCAGACCCCCTAGGAAGAACCATGTAAGGAATCCAGGTGAGCCACAGGCTGGGCCACATGGCAGGTAGATTACTAGAAATGGGTTGAATTAAGATGAAAGAGCCAGCTAGCAATGTGCCTGAGACATCAGCCAAACATTATGAATTTTTTTTAAAAAAATGAGACTTTATTCATAATAAATAAAAAAATAGCAAGAACCTGGAAACAACCTAGGTGCCCCTCAACTAAAGAACAGATTAACAAACTGTGTACATCTACACAACGGAATACTACTCAGCAGTAAGAAAAAAATGATATCGTAAAATTTGAGGGCAAATGGCTCGATTTGGAGAATATCCTCCTGAGTGAGGTATCACAAACCCAGAAAGAGAAGCAAGGAATGTCCTCACTCATTAGTGAACTTAAAAAAAAAAGAGTTTTATGCTGCACATCTGTCTTGAATCAATTCTTCTGGTTGTCAAGTAGAGAATAGCTGTACAACTCTAGCCAACTTTCAGGTTGGGAAGAATTTTTAGAAAAGAAAATTAAAAAAAAAATGTTATACCTAATAGAGTCACCACATTTGGTGAGGATTCACAGTCTCTCATTAAACTGGACAAAATTCTAGTCTGAGTAGTAAGTGTGCATCATTGTGGTTCCACCTGGGAAGACAGGTGATGATGCTGCATGTATCACACATTACCGGATTAAAATGTTTGTGAAGTACTATATTTCTAGAATAAAGCAAGAGAACCACATTATTTGTTTTTATGTCTTAAGCCTCAACAGTGGCCCATATATCCCAGAGAACTAGTCAAAAGGAAGTTCATGTAGTATAAAGAATTGTCCATAATGGACATGAAATCATTCTTGATTAAACTCATAAAGACAACTCTAAAAATGTCTATGAAACTTTGTACAAATACTCATATGTAAAAGTATTACTAAAGTGTCTTCAATAGATACAGATTTTACTAATTTAAAAGGCTAGTCCTGAGCTTCAGGGAAGATAACTTAGTAAAGTTGCTACTGGGCAGACATGAGGACCTGAGTTTGATCTTCAGCATCCATATAAAAATTGTGATGTGACCATGCTACTTATATTCCCACCACTTGGAAGGTATAGACAAGCAGACCTTTAGTGCTAGCTTGCCAACGAACTTAGTTAAATTGGTAAACCCCAGGTCCCAGTGTAAGACCATGTCTCAAAAACCAAGGTGAACGTCTCTTGAGAAACAGTAACTAAGGTTATCCTTGAGTCTCTATAGCTGTACTGAAATGTGCTTGTGTACAGAGTGGGGGGGGGAGAGATGTTTCTGTGAATTAACACATATTTAACAATGCTTTTCTTACTTTTTTCCTCTTTTATCAAGTATAAAATGTGTCAAGTTATTTGACTTAACAATCAAAATATTACAAGCACTTACTTGGTGAAATCCACCCATCTGTCACTGTGAGCATGATAAATCCACCTTGCAAAGTTACAGTTTTTAAAATGTCCCTTCTAAACACGGACATTTGCATGTTTCCTTTGAAACAAGTTTCCCTTTGGAAAGTTATCTGCATGAGTTGTGGAAGTAAAAGCTCTTTTAGCCTGGAATAGAAAAAAATATATTATTTTTTCACATTTTGGCAGTGGTTTAATAGATGGAAAGAATGTTTTGCAGTGTGGTTCTCCTTCCAGAGTCAGTATGTGTGCACATTCGGCAGATGCTCTGCACAGTCCATTGTGGCTCAGCACTGGCAGATAATGAGCCAGCATGCATGATTCCAAATGGAACCACTTTTAGAGCCACAGAATCTCCCTTGATCTCTAATAAACATTGGCAGTGCTTGTTTATAAAGGGACTTTGGAATGTGTCAGTGGTAGGTTTTGCTGTAAGTATGATGCTGTATTTCTTAGGGATAATTCAAAATTAAAAACTTAGATTTAACTAGCTGAAAAGACAGCAGAGTACAATAAAGTGAGATAAGAACTTCTGTTATGACTGCCTCCTCCACCTAAGAGCGTGATAGAATGATAGCTTTTAAAACTGTCCCCCACACCAGACACAGGATTCTCTTTTAGTCCACAGACATCCTCTAAGTGGTTGAGGGTTTTAGTTGTTATTGTTTGGAATAGGATAACTTTTGTTTTTATATGCTTTTGTAAATTAAGAGTTTTAGGTTAAATTTTTTCCTAATAGACTGTGAGTTACATGAAGACATGAGAGGTAAATAACACAAGGTCAGTACTTTGGGTGCTACTAACTTGTTTTTAGTAAGAATTAATAAAGTTGTGCACAGCCAGCATTCTATATTGACAAGGATCTAGAGATACATTTTGAAAATGTGATGTAAGTTGATGATAACATAGACTAACTTCACATTTTTTTATTTGGTAAAGATTGGTGACTGATAATCCTTTGATAGATCTCTCTTGGTAGGCATGACTAAGCTCAATTGGGAAAGAGCAATTTCTTCTCTTTTGTGTTTTATCTTTCTTATGACACACTTGGCACCACTAAACCTATTTCCTTATTTTTTGATGGAGAAAATCTTTCCAATATTTTTATGGTCATATTAATCTGGTGTTCATGTCCCTGGACATCATTTTTTTTTTTAACTCCATTCAAGCTCTAAACTTTATTTTTTCTTTTTTTTCTTTTTTTCATGATTTGTATAATAAAAATGTAATTTTTTCAGAATTATAAGAAACTTTAATTAAACCCAAATCAAGTTAGTCTTTAAGTATCTAACTTATTATCTAATAGTTTCTATTGGGGATTTGAAAGTCAAAGCAAAACCACTGTACTTATCCCTGAAGAGAACTCCTATTTCTAAGGTTTACTCCATGCTGAGCAGCACTACAAGCTTTGAAACAAGAAATCTCTCATCGAAATATCCTAAGATTCTGAATCAATACCTGAATTCTATTTTTTCAACCAGCATTTAACAGAATCTCAGTATGGGAAGAGTCTCTGGACATCTTTAAAAGTATGATGTGTCATAGAACCATACTGGACATTGTTGTTAGCTCTGGGTACCATGGTAACTGTAGTTTGACCTTTTACTTTCTTCTTGACAGGGTTAAAGACCTTGAACTACTTCTGATCTTCCAAGTTCACCTTCCAAATGCTAGGATTATGGGCATATTCTACCACAGTTGGGTTGTGCAATTAAACCCAGGATTTTTCAAACACCAGCTAGCTAAATACATTACCAACTGTGCCACATCCTTAGTTCATTTTTTTTCCCCAAAATTATTTGTCCTTTCTTACTTACTTCAAATGGGCCCACACTGAGCTGGCAGAATGATTTTCTGAGTCCACTTATCTAAGGAGAGAGCCGACATTGAAAGATTGGAGTCAAGATAATGAGAGGTATATTTTTCTCTCATCTTCAATTTTTCTGAGTGTTTCTTTTATAAAGAAGTGGATAATAGTGAGAAATATAGGATTTCTCTAAATGTGCTTTAAAAACATTGGAGGACTGGAGGCTAGATAGATGGCTCAAAAGTTAAGAGTACTTGCTGCTCTTCCAAAGAACACAAATTTAGTTCCCAGAATCCTCTTTGGGTGACTTACAATTGCCAGTAACTAGAGATTTAGGAGATCTAATATCATGTTCTAGCTTCAAAAGTTACCTCCCACACACACACATACACACACACACACTCATGCACCTTTCAAAAAATTAGAGAACTGAAATCGACTTTTCAAAAAAATTTATACACACATACACATGAAATTTTATCACAACATATACATAAAACAAAGATTCAAAGAGCATCATTAGCCTCAGAGCCACTTAGAGGGAACTCAGTATTCAGTAGAAAACCAGCTTTAAGTTTGTTAACCTAACCATGCCATGTGTGCAGAAGGCAGGATAAAAGAAAGAGGATGCTTTTATACTGAAGTAGCCTCTCTGGTATACCAGATGTGTGTCAAAAGTTACTGTACTTCACACTAGCTATACATGGTGGTCATGTTCAGCATAATACATTTCAGCAAGTAGAAATGTGAGGTGCTCACATTCTTAGGAGACAGGTTAATAGGAAGAAGAGCTAAACTAATTTGAACTTATAGAGATTATTCTGTACTAAGGTAAAATCTTGTCCATCTATATTCAACACAGCCTCTTTCTTTGTGCTTTAGGAAGAACAAGTACTCAACCATTGTATGTTAAAGCCAAGACCAGAAAGAAAGCCAAGACCAGTGTTGCTGCCAGAAATTCAGGTACCTGATCTTTGAATAAGAGATTTTCTCTATAAAATTACAGTAAATTGTATTTTTCAGCAAGAAAAGTGTTTGGTAGATTGCATAAGTCCACTTCATATAAATGATTTGCTATTATGATTTTTTTTATGATGTCTATACCTTTCTAAAAGCCAGGCATTGCATTTTCTTTACTTGTCTTATGTTGCAACACTATCAGTAAAATACAAATTAATGATGAGCAGAGTCAATAATTTGGCTGTTTCTCAATTTATTATGCAAGATTTTTGTAACAATATCTTTTGTCTTGAAATAAAATAGCAGCAAATAGTTTGATGGTGAAGCTAAATGAAACATATGTAAAATTTTCATTTGTTACTGCTATAAAATGACTATATTTAGGCCAATACTATCTACAGTTGTCTGTGACATTCTCTGTCAGAATTATAAAATGGAAAGATAGCTGTGGTGAATTAAATCAGAGATAACAATATAAGAAAAATGTTGATTTTTTTATTCTGACCCTAAAAGCCAGCATGAAAACTTCTTTCAAGCAACATTTCTTTTCCTCTATGACAATGTAACCGGAGACAATTCAGACCTCTTGCCAAAAACAATCATCACACTGAAAATAATACATGAAGTGACTTTTTCCAGGAATGAGGGAAAAAAAGCTATGTGTACGACAGAAAACTTAACACCACAAAGGTTTAGCTCTCTCTCTCTGAGCAGATTTTTATGCCAATATGCTAGAAGACAGAGTCAAGAAGTATACATGGGCTCAGTGACTGATTTTAATGTTAGTTGGTCTAACATATATGGAGCTAAAACCCAGACAATGTGAAGCACAGGAATATGTAGCCAAGCATACTAAAAACATCAAGGGATAATCAACTTAAAACCCAGGAAAGTGAGTAAACCTTAATGCGGCCAATGCAAATAACCCACCTACAACTAAAGACTTCTGAAAATAAACCTTGAAGAAAGAGCAACATGTTAATATGAATTATGATAAAGGTGAGATAATAGATTTCTTTTCAGAACAGAGGGGATCTGATCCCACTGAGATGACAGTTTTAAAGGGCTGAAGTAGAGGGAGAAAAATCTATGATTGCAGCTCTTAACATTAAAATTAAATGGCAGGGTCCCCAAGTGACGAAACCCTCAGTCTTGAGCCTCACACAACAAAAGAAATTTTTCAGGTGAAATTCTGAGATGTGGAGAATCATAATGAATTATACAAGTAGAAAAAAAAATAAAACCACTCTGACCATTAAATCCTGAGAATTTCTCCAGCTGTGCTTAGAAAGTATCATGACCATAGCAGAAAGGTCAGAGAGACAGTGTTTCTGGGTCTGAAGATGGCCAAGAGTCAAGGAATGCAGGGAGCTTCTAGAGGCTTGAAAAACCAAGGAATTCTTATCTGGGGAAATCCTCATCTCTAGAAAGAACACAACTCTAAAGACAATGACAACAGGCCAGTGAGACTCATTCTGGTTTTTAGAACTATAAGAATAATGTTTTTTTAAGCCACAAAGTGTGTGGCAATTCAGTATAGCAGGAAGAAGACACAAATATATCTTCCAAAATAAGGGTGAAATTCAGACACTGGTGCACAGACTCATATTTAGATTTAGAAAACACAGAACTCATATTTAGCAGATCCTTAGCAGGAGGCATTTCCACAAAGCAAGATGTGCTAGAATTTATCTTGAACAAAATTCAAATTTGAAAGTGCTAAGAGAAGTGCTTCCCTCTAAAGGGAAATGAGATCAGACCTGCTGGATGGTATAAAGGGATGTTGCCTAGGAGCAGAGTACTTGATGAACACACACGGACCCCTGGGTACCAATTTCCATACAAACACGAAAGGAGAAAAAGAAAAAAAGAGCAGAATAAATGATCCCTGTTGCTGCTGTGCTCACTACAGTGAGTCAGGAGCTACAATGCTTCCACTTCTCTGCACCCTTGATAGTCAATGCCATTTAGATGCAATGCAATAAACTGAAAATAAAAGCATGACCAGACACAACCCAGATGTAAGCACGAGAAAGCTGACAGGACTGTGTCATCATCTGATAAAGTAGATTATAGGCTGTGATCATTACAAGAGGTCAGAGGGAACTTTCAATGATTGAAGATGCGATATAGAAGGAAGGCAAAATAATTCTAAATACACACATGCCCAAGAAGAAAAATTTGTGGTACATGAAGTAAAAATCTCACAGAAGTGTAGGCAACAAATCTAATTTCAGGTAGATATTTTAGAAGTCTTTAGAAAGGCAGACAAAAAAATTTAGAATAATAACATAAACATAGACCTGAGCCAACCACCAATTTCCACACACTAAGCACATTCATAAATACCAGAATAGATAATTGCTAACAACATATTCCTTGAGAATGCTTGCAATTTTATTAAGTACCCACCATACAACCAAGAAAACAATATAATTCTCCCTGAAAAGCACAAATGTTTATTTGGATAAGCAATATTTCAGAAGCCATACATAGTTAATGGTTTTATAGCTTGCCACATCACTCAAGAATCTGCCGCCTGATATAAACCAGTGTGAGGTGGACTAGCTGCTTGAGCTAGCCCCAGGGAAGCAAGTAGGCTATTACTCAGCTATCAGATGCTGAAAACGCCTTAAAAAGCAACTCCTCCAAGAGGCAATTAACAAGTGCTCTGGTACTGAAAAGTCATTGTGCTCTATTTATGTAATTACTTCATCCTCTCTATTTGTGATCAAAATGCCAGTTAAAAACTCAAACACAGCATAAGAGTCTTCTCAAAAACTTAAGCCAGGAAGATTGATATCATTGAAGGAAGTCAAGAGGAAAAAGTTTACCTGTTTCTGGTTGCAAACTGAAGAAACAAAGATGGTGAGGGTCCTGGAAGACAACAATGTTTAGAGAGATTCACACAGCTAAGGCCGGACCAATAGAGCTTTGACACTGTTATTCAAAGATGTTTATTTTTATTAGTTTTTTGCTCTCTTTTTTTTTGGGGGGGGTCCTCATCTTTAGATTGACAGCAAAGCAGGCTGAGTATTAAGCAGGACACTAAAGACCAGAACACCCAGAGGAACAAGATTGACGATGATCTCTGTTCCAGCTTTTCTCTTTCTAGAATCTTTCTAGGATCCTGCCCCATATATCATTGTCCATTTACTGTCCAAGAAAAGAGAACCTACACATTTTCTGAGGAGGCTGTCTCTGGAATTGGGGTCCATTCCCACAAGGGACACAGCTGGGTAAATATAAATATTAGTTTTTCTTTAAAGAGAGACATGGTGGTTTGGGAGGGAGCTCAGTTAGTAAAGTGTTTTCTCTGCAAGCTCTTCTAGAAGCTTATCCAAATTTACCATTTCTCACATACATTCCAGCACTAGCAGATGAGAACTTCCTCGAAGCCATACTATGTAGTTCTTCTTTTCTCAGTTCAGTATCCACGCACATTCTATTGCTATGAATCTCTGTCTCCCAGGTCTTATGTTTCACATATTGAGAAGAACACTTAATACTCCTACACCAGCAGCACCTGAGGAAAAACTGCACTAACCTGCCTCCAACCCCTCCATCACACACACACACACACACACACACACACACACACACACACACTGGCAGCTCCTATGAATCTGTCACATTAAATATCAAACTCAGAATGAAAAGAACCTTAGGAGGAGGCATCTCTTTCTACTGTTTTAGGAGATATGTATTGTTCCATTGCTTTTCTTGATCAGATAATATTTTGAAAGTTTATTCCATTTTTTTTTAACCAGGAATGAAAACGTGACCCTGATTTTAAGGTCAAAGCCTGTTCATGCTACAGAGTCAGCAGAAACCAAAAGAAAAAAATCAATATGACACATATTAAAGAAGGAAAGGGAAAGAGGGATGCAGAAGCTATAAAATGTCTAACAGGAATTAAAAAAAAGAACGGGAATATTTAAAGTACTATGTGCTGGCGTGCATCTGTGATTCTTTTCCTCCTTTACAGCTAGTTCTTCCACTGGGGAAAGAACTGCAGAGGTTTAAAGCCTAGCTGAATTTCACTGCATTTTCAGGAGATAAATACTACTTTTGACTTTCAGACTTGAGATCCCTGCCTCTTGCCCTGAAAACCCCATATCTGTTGAAGCAATGGGAAATATTCTTCTACATCTACATTGTGGTACACAGATTCTTAGTCTTGTTCTGAACGTTAAACTGACAATTAAGGGTTTTTAATGACAACACTGGAGATGATCCTACTAGAAAATAAAATATATATGAGAACACAGTAGAAATGTTGATCGTGGGCTCAAAACTGAGTATGGTGGCACACAGTTACAACCCAGCAGGTGAAAGGGAGAGGCAGAAGGATCCGTAGTTTAAAGTAATCCTCAGCTCCATAGTGATTTCGAAACCAGTATGGGGTATGTGAGTGTCTCAAAAAGACCCCCAAATCCAACCATAAAAATAAAATGAACTATGTCAGAATCAAGCCAAAGGTCAGGCAGAAAGGAAGGTCAATGCAAAGGTAGAAAATAGAAAAAAAGTAAAAAGAAAAAATTGATCTCAATTTAGGACAAGGGTTATCTGTTTTTTCCTCGTGTCATTGATATTAATAACACATTAGGCATAAATCACATTATTTTGTTGAAGCTTTATATTTTGCTGAAGGTTACTGAACTAAAACTTAACTGTGAATATGTTTATGTGTACTAATATTTCTATAGTGTACATGTAAAGAGATCAACAGGGATTCCATTCTATTCCCATGGAGAAGTGGTTTACCTGAATAATTTTGAGCCAAAACAGACTACAGAGTGTTATCTGATAAACATGAATCACTTTGCCAGAAAAGCAATACACACATTAGCCATAAAGTGACTTCTTTAAATAGAACATAATATGCTGGGGATAGAGACCTGTGTAATGAATATAGTGTGCAGACTGCTGAATATAAAGCTGTGAGTAATGGTTCCTCCTAGAAGTGGACACTGATGAATCAGTATTCCTACATGCTTGTTACTTTTGCACTGACATCGTGCATTTAATATTGAAAAGGCAACAGAAATAAACCAAGGCTAGAGCTTAGAGTAGATGTTGACAAGTTTTCAGTGAAAAGTTCCCCCTGCACCCCCCCCCACCAGAAAACACTTCATGCAATGCTTTGGAAACATCTTTATTAGTCTTAATTGGGGAAGGCATGGGCTAAGCTGCTGTTATTATCAGTACAATAAGTTCAGGTTGTTCCTACTATTACATCTCATCTGGAACTTGACAGATCATCATAAAGAGTCAGAGAAAAAAACAAAAATGACATTTTTAAGTAGTCAAATGTGTATGTTTTGGTTCATGGAAAAATCAGCAGGGAAACATGAAAGAGTCTCAGGGCTAACATTGACTTTCCTTATTTTTATTTTTTATCAGTCTGAACACTCTAGGAAAAAATTCACTTGGCTTCACCTAATTTGCAAATACCATCACTCAGTGCTGTTTGTTACTCATTTCTCAAATCTCAATTAACTGTGATGACAGTGTACTTGCCAGGCAAACACAGGAAGGTTTTCCCAACCAATGGTCTTTACTTATTTCTTGCTTGTAGATTTGGCAAGTGGGGTCAAAACATCCATTACTGAAGCTGAGTTTTAATTTAGAAGGTTATCAGGAGAGTCAGCAAAACAATTACAGAATAATTTATGAACATATTCTATAGCAGCACATAGACACAGGAAATGTGCAGGGAAGTACTCTGGATGTCTGAAAGGCTAAATTTCATTTAGGCAACCTCGAAGACAGAAAAATTATCTTCCCTTTCCAACTGCACTTTACATGAAAATTCCAGATGAAACTTTGTATATTGTGCAGGGTAGATATAAACTCCTAGGCTCAAGTGATCCTGAGTCTCTTGTCTCAACTACTTCAATATTTCTAATTGTGAGCTGTACCTGAGGCTAGCTAGATTAACAGTGAGAATGAATCTTCTGACAATATATTGTTAAGGAAGGAAATAAAATTGTGAAGTTTCTGCCATAGCACCCTTGCATGTTAGGAGGATGGTTACAGTAGGTCCTTGGAAAACATAAAAAAGGCATATAGCGTTGTGATAGCTATATTTCCAAGCAACCCCTGGAATCTTGAAATGTATTATCTGCATGACTTTCTTGATCTTCAGAGCTCACAAACTTAGGCCTGAGTGGCTAAAAAAAAATTTACAGATTATAAACTGGCCACTGGCAGCTAAGGTCATGGTCACCTCTACATCATCACTATCTCAGAACTTTAGGCATCAATTCATTCTCTAGTAACAAAAAGAACTCCAGATGCTTAGATGTTCTCTCTCACTGGTCATAGGAGTGATGAGAATGCCTGTAACATTTTAATTCATAGTATAGCACCTTCAACTAGCAAGACCTCCAGAAGCCCTGAGGAGTATAATGCATTGAGTAGCTATAGTGAAGGCTGGAGATAATTCACTCTTCAAAGTTTGTGGCGTTTGCTCAGATTCTCATCAGGCTTATGTGAATGATACCTTTGACCTTTACCACAAAGCACCCTGAGAAACAGAGGTGAAGTTGGCATGATCATCAAGTGTTAAATTGGAAACAGCTTTCTTTTTTTCATCAATTAATAAGCTGCCTGCTCACTTCACTGTCATCCTTTCTCTCCTGTAGCTGAAAGTCAAGCTTTTTGTGCCAACCCAACTGCCTCAGTGACTGTCATGTCATTTTCCCTTTTCCTTTAAAATAAACATCAGCTAGAAGGCATTCCCCATGTCTACTATCTCAGCAAAGTAGGAAGCACTGTAGAAAGAGTCCTGGAGTTCTGGTTTCCTACAAACTAATTTTTTCCTCAAAATTTGGATCTTACAACTCCTTGTCCTCATGACTTCAGACATGCTGGTGGATTACATGTTTAAGAACAGAAGACAAACCTGCTGTGGATTATTTTATTCATTATGTGCCTCTACTTACTAGATTTGTTTAATTGTGTTTAAACATTTTATGTAAATGAGGCCTATAAAAATGAATGACTTTGAGAATGCTTTTTAAAATTAGAGAAGAAAAAGCTGGTAAGATACAACTACTTCACACTACTCCTGTCCACCACCATGAATCCTTATTACTTGTCTGAAAAGAGAAGGACATCTAAGAACAGAAGATGGAGAGAGAAAGGAAGAAAAAAAAAAGAGTGGAAAATGCAATCCTCATCACTGAGTCACCTGTCCTAGAGGAGCGCATTTCTACATGACTCTGTTGGAATGGCAATCTGGCTTTACCTTAGCCACTTACCTGATTTTCCTTCCTGAGTGGAAGAGTACTCATAAATTTTAAAAATGTCTCTTTCATGCCTTATGAATGGGTGAAGGCACAACACAGAAAGATTCCTGATTCTGTTGTTGGAATACATGAGCTCTATAAGCAAGTCTCAGCTTTTTTGCATCAGTTTTTTCATTTACTAGTGGTTATACTTGCCTGCCTTATTTTTTTAACAGAGTGGTTCTAAGACAAAAGGAAGGAACTTGTGACCATGAAGACTAATGGCACCACAGGGTAACAATTTTATTCTTGTTTTATTTAATGGAACAATTTGTATGTTGAAGTCTTTCAAGTTTCTTTGGGATTTGGACATAGGAAAACTCACATTTGGAGTTGGTACTAGATTTTGTACTAGATTTTGCTGGCTATGAGCTTTGCTTCCTTCCTACACAGGTATGTTCATCTTTGCAAGGTCCATCCATGCTGAGGCACCCATAACCAGAGTTTCTGTTGCTGTCTGCCATTGTCCATCTTCTCAAGAGTCTCCATGCCCAGTAGCCTAGTCCAAAAGCCCTCTTGATCATGGTAACCAGGTTGGCAGTTCTCTGGGAAATAAACTACATTGCTTTTATCATTAGTCTCACGAGTCTCTCTAAATTAGATATAAATTAGGAAACACAGTACATGTAGCCTATAAATATGGTATTATTGGGGTAAAGAGGTTGACCACAGCAGAACAACCAACCAGGACTCTTCTTTGCAGTAACCAACAACAGATCAACATCCAAGGCTCTTCTTAACTCTCAGGTCTGAGCTTAGGCAAGTCCATCATCTATCTCTCAAGATCACTATCTTTCAGGAGCCCTTCAGCACCCATTGGTGATTTATTGTCCATATTCCAAACTTTCTCAGTCCTCTCTATATCTCGACTTTGAAATTTGTGTCTAAGAATATGTTGCTTTGGAGAAGAGGTTCTGCTTTTGTTTTCACAGAAGATAAGAACCTATGGACTGCTTTTAGATCAATATGATTTGATCAAGGAAGACCCTCTGAAAAATCTCTGATGGTAAGAGATGGCCCCAAATGACCAACATCTACACCAGCTTCAAAACTGCTGACTATGATGATGCAGCATCAGGGTCCCTCAATTATCAGGGTCCCAATCAACAGGTTGTAGTATGGAAAATTATGCCCAAGTTCCAAAAATATTATTTATAAATGTTTGTTTTTATTTTAAGTGGGTTGATTATAAAGTGATTATAAAGTCAATCTCTTTCTATAGAGTAGAGGGGGATATAATTATGATAGGCTAAGAGGGTAGATTATTGAATCTACTTTTAAAAAGCAATTATTTTAAATACTTTATATTGGTATGGGTTTTGGTTCATTCATACAAGTTTAAGGTTAATTTTGTTATACTGCATGTATATTTCTATTATTTTAAAGGTATCTATTTGCAATTCATTTAAAATTGTGATGCATAATTAAGGAATACATATTAATAGTCAATCATTTATGATAATTGAATTTTCCTTAGTCATGTTTAAAGGTAAACTAGATATAAAACTTTATACTCACAAAATAGGACAGATGTTAAAATATTTTTTTAAATTTTTCTAAACACAAATTGACTAGATATTGTAACTGTATTTCTTGCTTGATAACTTTTGTTATATGTAATTTTACTCATAAAATTGAATTTTTTCTTTTCTTTTTTTTTAAACACTTTTATTTATTTATTTATTTTCCTTGGTGTTTGCCTGGAACTGGAACTACAGACAGTTGTTAGCTGCCATGTGGGTGCTGGGAATCGAACCCGGGTCCTCTGAAAGAGCAGATGGTGCTCTTAACCACTGAGCCATCTCTCCAGCCCCAAAATTGAATTTTTTCAATTACACAAAAAAGGAGAAATGATGTGAGATGTCTTTTTGTAGATTGCAAATATGTTTTATTGCCATTTGTTAATAATAAAGCTGTCTTTGTTCTATGACCAAGCAGCTTAAAGGCAGATAAAAAATCCAAGCAGGGATTAAAAAAAAAAAAAGGTGGAGTTAGGCAGAAGCTACAAGCTGCTGCTCAGGAAGCAAAATGTAATGGCACACAGGTAAAGCCATGGAACATGAGACTTAGCATAGATTAATAAAAATGGGTTGAATATAATTATAAGAGCTAGTTGGTAATGAGCCTGAGCCATAGGTCCTATAGTTTGTAATGAATATAAGCCTCTGAGTAATTATTTTATAAGTGACTGCAAAACTGCAAGTGCGAGAGGTTTGTCTGAACCTTGGGACAAGATGGTTCTGAGCACTTTCAGCTATACAGAAGTATGTCAACCAACCTCCTTGAGCAACACAGAGTATCTTTTACATTCCTAAGGTTGATTAAACATGATTGTCAGTTTATATTAAGAGATGAAAGTACAAAGCAAACAGTATGAATCACCATTATACCCTCTTATGTCTTGAAGAAAACAAAAGCATAAAGAGTTAGTAATAAAGTTGGCTTCTTGTAAAATAGTTTTTGGATTTAAAATAAAATTCTGTAACTGGAAGACCTTTCATTTTTCTGTATCCTGGCTTATGGCACCCAACAAATTCTTCTTATTGTTGTCCTAAAAAATGCTAAGTACTTCATTGACCTGAGCATTCTTTATATTTCTTTATAGTAAGTACTATGCATCGGCATGCTTGGGACATGAGCATATACAATTCCAGCCACAAATTCAGCATGTGTTTATTTTTATTTATTATTTATTTATTTGGTAGATGTTGGAGACAAAGAGATAAGGTGAAGATTTTACTGAAGAGTAGTGGGTAATTTTCCTGAAGACCCTATATTAGTAAATAGTCACACTCAGGAGTCAGGCAGAAGTTACATTGATCATAAATCAATAAGCTTATTTCAGAGCTCGAACACAGAGATGGTGAATAAAACTCAGTATGGTCCTAGGAAGTATTGACAGAAGCAAAGAAGGAGTTAGAACAGCAGACTGAAAGAATAATTTTGCTACTGAGAGCAAAAGAAAATTCTCCCTTTGCTCAGTATCTCAGTTCAACAGCATTTGTGATTTTTTTAAACACTCACAGATACACTATTTATTTTAAAGTACCATCTATTAATATTAACTTCATAGTTAGAAAGGGAAAGGGATGAGAGGTTCATTCTGGGAAAAAGAAATGGACTTTGAAGAATCATTTGTCTTTATTGTTGTTGGTGTGTTTATGTGTATGTTTGTATGTATGTATTTGTATATGTGTTTGTGTATGCATGTGTGTGTATGTGCACACAAGTTGGTGTGTGTAATCAAGTCATGGTCTATGTGCAGAGGTCCAAGGACAACTTTTTGCAGTTGTTTCTCTCTTTACATCTTTATATGGATTCTGAAGTTTGAATTCAGGATCCCAGATTTGTGCAGTAAACACTAGCATATGCTGAGGAGTCTTACTGACCCTCTTGTATCTATTAACTGACTGGCTTTCATGTCTTCCTTAGCTATACAACTGCACTGCTCATTCATCATTTTTCAACAGTTTGCAGAAGGTTTTAGATGGAATTAGAGGCTAGTATTTTACTGCTACCTTACCTAATTGTGACAGGGTAGCAAAGTGGTTAGGAGCACAGGTCTGGAGCCAATGCCCTAGAATTCAACCTTACTATATCAGAAGGTCATGTTGCCTTCTTGGGTAATTTGTGTCTCAGAGCCTTGGTTTTCTCATCTGTCACATAGGGGAATAACAATAGCACTCTCTCTTGGTTGTGAGGACTAAGTCTTAGTGAATTCCTAATGTGGTTGATGCCTCCTGAAGAATATTGTATTGATTTCCATCACTGTATCCTAATTCTTTTTGGTCTTTTAAGAACTTGATGTAGACTGATCTGGCTTCAAACTCACTACTTTACCAATGATGAACTCTATATCAGGCCTCTATCA
This sequence comes from Sigmodon hispidus, assembly GCA_004025045.1. Taxonomy (NCBI): domain Eukaryota; kingdom Metazoa; phylum Chordata; class Mammalia; order Rodentia; family Cricetidae; genus Sigmodon; species Sigmodon hispidus. Next base: position 31,018 of record PVIH01007519.1, read on the forward strand.
TTTGAGTTCATGCAAGCTGAGATTATAGATGTGAGCTTTCATATTTGGTTTGAGCTATGCTGAGAATGGAAACTAGAATTTTTCTACTCATGAAAGGTAGGAAGGTAAGCACAGAAATGAAATGAGTATATCTCCAGTCCTTCATGACTATTAAAGTATAAACATAATCTTCATGACAATTACTTACCTTCTCAATCTCTCACTGTTCTTTTTCAGCATAAAAATTACAAGATAAGCAGGAAGATAGTGATAGTGAGATCAACAAGTTATCTTTTATTCATGAACAAAATTTTAAAAATCTAAAAAGTAATTAAAACTGTGATTTAGTACAAATAAAACAAAAATTTCTATATCAATTAGAATATTCAGTATCAAAAATAAATTCAATCAAGATATTGAGTAATTTTTTTACTTAAATTAATATATATATAATTAAATACATATTTGGCATAGAGATTATTTAAATCATAAAAGAATTTATATTATATAACAAAATAACATTAAATTAAAATTAATTAAAAATAGGTGAAGAGAGAATAAAGACTGTAAAAGAAAGAGACTTTTGGTAGAAAATCATACCTTGAACCTGTAGGGGCTTACTTCAAAGGGCCTGCCAGGTTTGATCACTGGATATTTAATGAACATTAGGCACACAATAACAGAGGTGATGCAATCCATCCAGATCCTTATATAAAACATAGTGGCTGGTCAGAATTGCTGACTTCTCAGAAACATAATTCCTCTCACACTAATTTCATATTCATAAAATACTTACAGTCTGATCATCAAAAAACTCATCTGGCCTCTGTCTTTCAAGCTCTTGATCAACAGAAATGACCAAATTAGATGCTGCAGAGAAGAGATATATTCTCATGACTATCCTAAGAACTTGCAGCTAAGAGTGGTAATAAGTTACTCAGTAATAAACCAAGTTTAAAGTCCACATGCATAAGAGTGACATACATAGTGCTCAAAGAAGCAATCTAGATTGGTACAGCAAACTCTGGAGCACCCTAGGAGCAGGTGGTGAAATAAGTTAAGCTCTTTATACTTTCTAATGCATCAACTTTATTTTTTTCTATTCCATTTTGTATTTATTTATAAAGGTGTTTTCCATGTGTACTACTGCTTGCCCTCTGTTCCCTCCTCCCAGTCCCTCCCAGTATTCTATCAGCATTCCCCCATTCACATTGTCCCATTCATTCCCCAAAGAGGGTAAGGAGTCCTAAGGTGGGTAAGTTTAGTCTGCCATATCTATTTGAGGTAGTTCTGAGTTCCTCATCCCAGTATTAAGGCTGGGTTAGGTGTCCCTCTATAAGAGAATGGGCTCCAAGGTGCCAGTTCATGCACCATAACATAGTCTGAACCTATTCCTCAAGGTTCCACATACTTCCCATGCCAATTGACAGTCATCTACCTTTGGAGGGTTTAGCAACGTCATTTCTTAATAATGGTTTTTAAATATTTAATGATTCTCTAGTGAAGATTTTAAGAGCCAAAGACTACAGTATCAACATGGGACTTTCAAGGTAATAGAAGAAATGGCAAAAATAGCACATGCCTATATATAATTCTATCCCTGACCCTAAGTATAACTTAGATGATGGACTTATGAAGTAAGATTAATGTTAGTTGTTCATTTTAAGTTATCAAAATTGTTTTAATTTAGAGAAAGATTGAGAGAGAGATAGAAAGAAAAACATAAAAAGAAGAAAAAAGAAAGACATATATTCAAATTAACTTTTACCCTATATAGTCATTGAGAATTTATCATATTATGGCAATTTTAGTGCATATAGGATTATTAAAATGTAAAGTTTGATTATTTATGGACAAGAATTCATTGTTAAAGTGGGGAAGTATGCTTAAGAAATAATCAAAGTAATATGGTAAATGCCTATAAACATGTTTAAGAAAAGACCAACTCTTTATAGCAGAATAAAGAAAAAGCAACAGCTGCTTAGAAAGTCTTTGTACAGAACCAAGGCCCTGAGACAGGACTCAGCTATGGGGCAGAACACAGTTTGCTCAGACCATACCTGGTGTAATAGCACTGCGACCTCACAAGAGCAGTTGACCCTCTGAACACACAGCTGATTTAGAGTCCTTAGATCAACAACCCACTAAGAGCTAACCAAGAACTAACCAAGAGTGAATTGAGGAACAATGGGCATACAACGGTGCAAAAATACATACAACAATACTAAGATCAACAAGATACCACCGGAAGAAGCAAGTGGTTGTATAGCTTCGAGACCTAAACATAGCAATAAAGAGGAAACAGAAAGAAACCACCTTAAAAACAGCTTTGTGAAACTAGCAAAAGCCTTAACAGAGGATATACAAAACTACCTTTAAAAAAATAGAAGGAAATACAAACAGAAAATTAGGAGAGATGAACAAGTCCATGAAAAAATTAAAAAAAAAAAACAAACAAGAAAAAGAAAACAAATAGGTAAAAGAAAAATTTCAAGAACTAAAAATTGAAATAAAAGCAATAAAGAACAGACCAACTGAGACACAACTGGAAATAGAAAACCTGAAAAAAAGAGACCTGGAACCACAGATTAAAGTATAACCAACAGAATTCAAGAGATGGAAGAGAGAATCTCTGGAATAAAAGACTCAATAGTGGTACATTAGTTAAAGAAAACACTAAAACCAAAAAGGGCATAACCCAAAATGTTGAGAAAATTTGGGACACCGTGAAAAAAATTAAGCCTGACAATAAATGGAATTGAAGAAGGAGAAGAACACCAGCTCAAAGGCATAGAAAATATATTCAACAAAATCAGAGAAGAAAACTTACCCAACCTAAAAAAAGGAAATGCCTATAAAAATACAGGAAGCCTACAGAACATCAAATAGACTAGACCCACAAAAAAGTCTGATGACATATAATAATCAAACCACTAAACCTACAGAATAACAACAACAACCAGAAACCACTAAGAGCTGCAAAGGTAATAGACTAAATCATCTATACAGTCAGACCCATCAGAATAACACCCTACTATCTAATGGAAACAATAAAAGCAAGAAGGTCCTGGTCAAACATTATACAGACACTAAAAGTGCATGGATGTCAACCTAGAGTACTGTACCCAGCAAAACTATCAATCAACATAAATGGAGTAAACAAGATATTTTATGATAAAACCAGATTAAAACAATACTGAACCACAAATCTGGCTCTACAAAAAGCACTAGAGGGAAAACTTTAAACGAAGGAAACGAAAAACAATAATGTAAACATTGGAAAAATCTTGTCTCTTTTCAGACTCCTTTTTTAAAAAAACAAGCATTCTAACAATATGAGTGTGCCCCAGGTGGGTAGCTGAATAATAAAAGAAGCATGGCCTACAGGAAGCTTAGCATCCAGGTATAAGGCCTCTTATGGGGATGTAAGAGGAAAGACATGGCAGGTACAGCCATAGAATCAGGACATTAGGGTCATAGAAGACCCAAAGATATGTCACCAACACCCATACTATTGCCTAACATAGATGGACACTTGGGGCTCAGAAGAAAGTGGCTCAAACAACATACCAACCCACTGGCACAAACCAACAACAAGCCTGTCTGATCCCAGCATTTACTTTGCATTAAGCTCTGGCTCTCTTTCAGATACTGTTTTTCTTGATAAAGTTGGTTCTTTTCAGTTACTTTCCTACTCATGTCACAAACAGTATGGTTCATCTGTCTAAAGAGAATATTTAAAATGTCTTTGACTGGACATGCATCATTTTCTGTTTAATTCCCAGGTTGCACACGTGTGTTTTTAAACCCTAGACAGAGAAGCTTGGGAAAGAACACAGATGATTTTGCTAGACAATTTCTGTATCCTCACCCTGAAGACTTCAGTGCTCCCTTTTTATTCCTTCCCTGTCTTCCTCAGCAGGAGAACAATTCCTTGGTTTCTTGTGATGGTTAAGGAAGAGAATAGAGAAAGGTTATTTCTAGATTCACTGGCACAGACCAGTTGGAAAGTGAAAAGGCCATACATCTTTCTCCTCAGCTGTGCACACTAAAGATTTTCCCTGGAGCCTGATTATGCATGTCTGAGGACAATCTTCAGCAATCTCCCATCTTGGATCATCCTTCTCTCTGGAAACCAGGAAGAATTAAATGTCAAATGCTCTGCCAGAAGTCCTGTGTTTGAGCATTCACCCACAACTAATGGTTTTAGGGAGGTTGTAATACCTATTTAGAATGTGGAGTCTTGCCATAAGGAGGCAAGAGAGTTTATGCCTTGATGCCTGAGAGTTTATAGCCTAACCCATTTCCTGCTCTCTCTGTGTTGTCAGACTAAAAAAACATTCTGCTGCCACATCCGGTAAGTCAAAATAGCTTGCTTCTTCCCTGTTTCTTGTCAGATTCTTGTTTATAACAATGAGGTAGGTTAACTTTCACAGTCAGGTTCTGTGGGATTATGCTTTTGTAAATAATAAATATTTGTCACTCCTCTTGGTTCTCATTGGCCAGAAGGCAGATAGGAAATATGAGTAGGGCTACCAGTTTAAGAAAACTGGAAAGAAGAAGAGTAAAAGAGACACCAGGAAATGCAGAGGAAAGAAGACCAGAATGCTGCTCTGAGAAAAGGTACCATGCCACATGGCTAAACAAGAATCAAACATGCCTCAGCCATCCAGCTTGTTTGTAATTAATATAAAACTTTGTATGATTGGGACTGCTAGTCCGAACCTGGGGGCTAAGCTAGGCTAGAAACTTAGACTGTATTCAGGAAAGATGAAGACCAGTGATGTCTGAGGCTGTTGGAGATGCTGCCAAGTGGCTCAGCTGAGGAGAGCAAGGGTAGAGGTTCAGAAACATGTTTAAAGAGTTTTATACGGAAACACCTGGAAATGGCATTAAGAATTTGTTTGGAACAAGTATATAGATTTTTTTTTTTAATTTCAGAAAACAAACCCATTCTTCTATTAATAAAATCATGTTGGTGTAACATCTTCATTGCCCAGGCACCAATCACATGAAACCTTAAAAAAAATCTAAATGACTAATACTAGATCACATAAAATGATTCACTAGTGTTAAGTAAACAATGCATAATTTTTAAAAAGTTAAATTACTTTGCCCTATCACTGATTATTCTTAAAGTAATTTTCTGCACCATGTGAAATTCCAGAATTTATGAACATTTGGCTATTTGCATGCTATTGCACATTTATTGTCAATATACATAATGAAACATTCTAATTTAAGATTATAGGTGTAATGGTGATTATAAACAGTGAATATCCCAGGACTCTATTAATATGCAATGGACATGTAACACACAGTGGGTTTTTATTCACTTAGCAGAGTTGGGATTTATCTTTGTGGTTTATATTTTATATTTTAGGGAAGCTAAGTTGCAGAAACATTACAACATAGACAATGATATTAACATATTAAATGTGAAGCTCAGCTCTTACTGCTTTACACATGTAATTAGGTTGTTTCCATGGAAATGATCTAATTATGGACTTCTCTGTGGTCTGGGAAATCACATTTTCTGTGCTTTGGCAGTGATGTTTTCCTTATTTTGTTGAACAGCATAACTTGTAAAGATGGTCTCTCTGAAGATGAATAATAATTTTTCCTAGGAGAGAAAAATATTTTTCTTAATAAAACACACTGTTAAAAGTGACTTGAAAAGAGGTTACAGACACGTAACAGATCCTGTCAATAATAAAATAGATATTACCCTAGAGTATATAATCTATTTTATGGTGTGTGTGTGTGTGTGTGTGTGTGTGTGTGTGTGTGTGTGTGGTATCTATACTGTTCATAATGCTGAAAATTATAGGAGGTTTTTATTTTAAAAACTGAACCATTTAGGTATATTATTTCCTTCAAGGTTATATTTATAGTTAAGTATGTATTAATAATATGTTTAATAGCCTGAAGGAAGTGATATGCTAAAAGAGGGAGAGAAAGAAAAAGCTCCATAAACATTGCAGAAAGACAACTAGTGCCCATATTCAGTGACCATATTAGATTGCAAATGCTATTCATGAAGAAATGTTTAATTCTAGTTGCTATGGAAATCATAAACATCTTATAAATCAATTGAGACTTATTTGGGCAGAGATCAAAATGTTATTCTCTCTGTATATGAATGAGATAAGAGATATAAATAGTCATGAGGAGACTTTCTGTCACCTGATTCCTTCAGAAGATGGAAAGAAGTTCAGCTCTTATGCGTGTATGAGATTTCAGCTCTTAATAAAACTTTACAGGTAGTCCTTACAGTAGAGACTGTGTACACTCATCTATGGGTTATCAAGATGTATGGGATCCAAAGTCCACAATGCTCATTGTCCAGATACTTGGTACTGGTCACTGACCATCAAATACTCTGTCCTTTAAGATGACTTTAAACACAAAAGCAGAACACAGCTGGAAGTACCAAGAATGCTGGAGCTCCCTCTCAAATATCAATTTGTATGTAGTAGAGTGAGGAGAGAAAGAGAGTAAAGGAGGAGAGGCAGAGTAAAGGAGGTGGGGGGAGGGAGGGAGGCGCTGATGAACAATATTCATTCCAGTAGAGTCAACAGCATGAAACATGGACCAGACATCACAGATTAACAGGACAAAATGGGAACCCTCTTGGCACAGAGTAGTGTGTTGGTTGGCAGAATTTGTTGTGAGTCAGAGTGAAGGATGGTTGAAAAGCTAGCCATGAAGCATGGGGAATAAGGAACTAATGGCTTTCGTATCCTCTATTCTTTTGTGATTATACAAAGGGAAGTTTTTTTTTTTATTAAGCAGCTTATAGAGTGTGGTAGTGCTTTAAATACTTGAAGGCCACAATAAAATCAAAACATGGAAAGAGTCTCCAATACACATAATAGTTCAAGTCTGATTTTTTTTCTAATATGTGATATGAAAGTTCCAAGAGGAGAATGGTGGTGTTAACAATTGACTGGTTGTGTTGTTGTTTCCTGTAAAACTGAAGATAGTATGCTCTAACATGTAGTTGCATATTTCTTTTATTCATTATGTCTGTCAACAGCTTCTCTTTCAGCATTTATTCCTGGGTTTCAGGTTATAGGGACACAAAGTGTCAATGACTTGACTATCATGAACCATGGCTTCTTGGCATTTTAAAACTTAAGAATTCTGTGTACTCTATGCCATTCAAAAACAGTTCTACACATTCACAATTTAAAGCAGATCATGGAAAGTTGAGGGTGAAAATTGGTGGTAGAGTGTTTGACTATCTTATTTTAGGAGCCCAGATTCAATATTTGACACTGATAATCGATGAATCAATTAATCAATAAATTAATCAAACAGAGTTCTGGGGTTTGTATTTGAAACAGAAAAAGTATATAAGGGGAAAAAGTAGAATTGGAATAGTCTGTAGCTTAGTGATTAGTATTGTGCTTGTATATGAAATACAAGATGAGGAGATGCTGGTTGAAGGGCCCAATGCAAAGTTCTTTTATTCTGCAACACTTTTATATGACTTTTGTTATTCAGAAAATAAATGTGAAGCTTAAAAGGGGGCTTGGCTTTGCTCTGCTCTTCAGTTCTTCCAGTCCCAATGCTGGCTTGACCCTTTTGCCTCTGGTTTCCAGTAAATACTAGAAGTCTGAACAACACAGGACAAGGGGCAGAATGACACCAGAAATACACAGTGTCTTTATAATCCATCACTGTAAGTGTTAGTTCAACTTCCTGAACACTGAATTGCATAATTTTCAGCTATGGGAATTTCTGTCATCTTCTTGTTAATGCAGATTTAGGCCTTCTTGGCTGAGGCACAGTACCCTAGGTCCCCAAGGTTCCAGCCAGGCAAGTCTCTCAGTCTGTGGCAAAGATGGGTGGGAAGTTTTTTAATCTAAAGTCATCTCTCAGTTTTTTATCCTTTCCATCACCTGCCAGACATTTAAGTTGCCCTTGGCACAATACAGACTTCACAGCTGTGGCCAGCAGCATGCTAGCAAGGTGCTGAATCCCACACTGCTCTCTTTTAATTTCTTTTTCCTTTGCACTGTCCCTTTCAATATGTACTTTCTCAGCCACCTATACTAAATCTCCAACATTCTCAGTGAAAGCCAAGGTCACTGAGATGACATTTTCCTGGGCCCCATGATTGTAGGGCATACGACTCCTGGAGGCCTTCTGTAGGCACTCCATGCATACTGCTTAGCCTTCATCCACTTTCTGCCCTATGCTACAGACCCTACTCAAATTTGCAGGCCATCTTACAGCCACCTTGAGACCTGCCATTAGAGTATGAAAATAGACTAGGAGGCTCACCTTACCTTCATTCACATTACAATTCCACACTAGGCAAATTAGGGGGAAGGCCACATCTGTGAAAGCCTGGTAGCTCTGGGCTCTCCTGTGGGGTCCCAAACTAGCTTTTGAGACATGGTCTGTATCTGATCTCTCTCTTCTGTCATGAAGAGAATCTGCAAAAGCTGTGCAGAGTCATCCCATGTAGGGATGGCTGCACCAGGATTGGGAGTGTAAGGAGGGGGGAGGATTTCTTACTCTGTGCTGCCTCCCCAAAGGACCTCTGGCCTTGTAGCCAAAGAGGCCTGGGAGGGTGAGCACCTCTTTGTAGCTGCCAGGATCTTAACCTGTCAGGGCAAGAATAGTTTATTCCAAGAAGGAAGTCATCTACAAACTTTCTCCAGATCACTATGTAGGACATTTAGATTCTGAATGCTAACCATTCTGACCTGTAAAACATGTCAAGCTTAGAATTTTTAATAATGATTGAAAGATTATGAGCATCTGCATTAATATCTTGGTAAGGTGATAAGAGTAAGTCCAGAGTGGAAGATATTATCTGTCCCATGGTATTTGTCACAATTAAAAACAAAAATACAGAGAAACATAGACACCACCAGAAATCCAAGGGCACTAACATCTTGGTAATGAGTTAACAGTAAGTCTAGAGAAGAAATAATCTGTCCCATGGTGTTTGTCACACATATGGGACTCTCTGTTCCTATACAGATCTGAGTCCCTGGTTCCTTAGCAGATATGGGATATAATAATAAGCTTCTGGACTGTCTAACCCATGGTCCAGACCTGCAGTCCTGCAGTCTCACAGTCCCACAATATTACACAGATGCTTATGTTATGTTAATTACACTCTGCTTGCTGATTGACCTAGGGCTCAGGCATATAACTTGCTAACTCTGTACTCTTAAACTAACCCACAATTCTTATCTTATTCAGCATGTGGCTTAGTACCTTTTCTCAGAACAGCATAGTTGTCCTCTACATCTGCTGACATCTCTGCTGGTCTCTTTGGCATCTTTGCTCTGCTCTTCCTGTTTCCAGAGTGCTTTTAGTCTGGCTCCACCCACATTTCCTGTTTGCCTTTGACCAATCTGCATTTTTATTAAACCAGTAGGCAGGAAAATTATTTACAATGTAACAGAAGTATCAGGACAATGGGGTACTCTGCCCTCACCACTGGTGTCTGGACTATCTTTCAGGGCCTTGTGACCATGGTTCTTGAGTGCAGCCACTCTTAACTAAATCTGATCACAATCACCAATTTGAGTGCACCCCAGAAACAAGGAACTTTAGAAATGATACTAAACATGGACAAAGAGACATGATATTAAACATAGACAAACTCAGAGACACTTACCACTCAAACATCATTCAGAGACACTTAATTGGCTGATCAGACCCTGTCGTCCAAAGTCCATGGGGGCTATGGGAGTTCTTGGCCAATTCACCATATGTTTTACCCTTGTCAAAGAGCCCCCAAAGATCACCAGAGATCTAGATTCCAATGTAAACACATGAGGATCAGTTTATTCTTCTGGACAGGTTCAAACAAACCTGAGCTGAAACCCTCTGTTCTGGTGCAGCAGGACAGTTTGCCTCAGAGTTCAGGGGTAAGTGGAATTTTAAAGAAAAGATACAAATGGGCTGTTACGTGTCTTGGCATTTCAGGATTGGGTAAAGGGGTATAGGGTGCATAAATATTGGATAAACTTTCAGAACAAAACCAAGTTTTTAATATATTGGATGTCAGGTGCATTCCCAAGATTTATCCCATATTTTTCCCATACTTGGGCCCTGCCCTCAGGCACCAAATGGCCCTCCCCTGAAACAAACCTCTGCAATGACAAATCTATGCCTTCACAAAAGTAGCCAGCACACTGCTTTTGCAGAAGCCAGTGTTTAGTTCCCACCACCCACACAGGGCTGCTAATATCCTCCTGAATCTCCAGAAATCTTTCTACCTTTCACTGGCACTTGCATGCATTTGTATATACACATAGACACACACACACACACACACACACACACACACACACACACACGCACACGCACACGCACACGCACACACACACAAGTCAATATCAAAATAAATTTCTAAAAATTTAGTAACTTAATAAAAATGGTTTTTTTTGGAAAATTGGTCATTCCTTGATTTTCTTTGTTCATATAAATTCATCTAATTGGGTGGAAGTGCTGTCTTTATTTCACATGGTTTCTGTAGGGCAGAAAGCCAGCCTGTTATCTATTTTACTTAGAACTCTCCTATTTAAGTAAGGCTGATTTCTCCTCCCCATTTCTATTTCCATTTACAAGTTTTTCATTGGATAATTCTGTGACTTTTATGTTTTGACTGCTGTATATTACAAAATCAAACTATATAGAAGAAAGATCAATAAAACATATTATTTAATTACTTCAATCATGTATCTTTGTTTAAATAAATTAACCTTTATTCTCATACTTTTAGAAACAAACTTAGCTTTTGAATAGAATAATTTTTGCATAAATAGGGTTATTCATTGTGAAAAAATAGAAGTAATTATAATCTCACTTTAAAATAAATTTAAATTTAATAGTGACAATATTTTGGTTTAAAATTTAGAGTCCTGCATTATAATTTTAACCATTTTCTTAAGTATAACTGGGATTAGTTAATGTCTGTTTATTAGTCTTCATTCTCTATGATGCTCGAGGGTGAATTAAATTATTTTTAAAGGATTTGTAATTTCTTAGACTCTGTAAGGGGGTATGCTATTAAAGGATCTTTTGAGATATAAATCAAAATTATTTAGGAATTATAGTTCTGAAATTTGTAGGCATTCATCAGTATGAATCTATTATGTAAAAACCTAGCAGGAATGGCATTCCTATTCTAATCTTCCATATTCCTTGCTACTGTGCTGTTTGAGATTAAATACCTAACAGGGGACAACTGAAGGGAGGAGAGTCTTATTTTATTTCAAGTCTGAGGGCACTCACTCTCATAATTGGGAAGTCATAATAGCAGGAAAGGCTAACACTTTGTCAAAAGCAAGAGACTAATTGCTCATATCTTTATAGATCTGAAATTGGAGATAGGATTGGAAGTAGGGCTGAGCAATTCTCCAAGGCCTCTTGTTCAGCAAAAACTCCTTACTCTCCCTAGGTCCTACCTACCACCAATTTGGGACCAGTTGTCTTGCTGTCTTGGCTTCTTGAGTGCTAAAATGATATAATTGGGTTTAAACCACATCAGTTAGACTGTGAATGCACAACATCTGATTCATATTACCAGCAAAGTTGCTCAATAGTAGACAAAATATCATCCTTAACGGTAAAATTAAATGTTTTTAAAAACAAATGGCACTTCACTGTTACATTTATTTAGCTCTATATATCTTGATTATCATTCCTTGAAAATGTAAGCAATTTAAAAACTCTAAGGATATTATTCCATGTGTTTGCATTAAACCACACACACATGTACACACAAATTTTCAAAATTTGATGCCTGTTTTTCAATTACAACAAAGTTCATTTTGGACCATTCACATATCAAATACTCTATAGCCACACGTAGCTACAGTGACAATAGCAAATACCGTAAATCAAGATAAAATGCTTCAATTACATTTAAAACTACTTATTAAGATATGTGAAAAATTGTCTTTATAACTTTGTATTTAACTAAATTTCAATTGATCTTTGGAAAAGATTGTATGTGCTGGGTTTTGACAATGTAGCCCGCACTCATTGTCACTCAGCATACATTGCAAGTATGTCAATCATCTCTTGGAGAAAGTAGGTTGTGCAATGAATCCCAATTATCTGGTGCCCATGACAGCAATGTGATAGCTTTGCCTGGGGTTTCAAAATTGGACTTAACTTAAAAGTGACATAGCTCATTGAGTTCATCCCCAAACTCATGCTATATCAGAAAACTTATTTTTCTATTGCTCTAGAATATTGACCATTGCTACAGGCTTATGAAAGCATCCTGTCTGCTGCAAACAGCTTCTTATGAAGATCCGAAGCAAGCAAAGCTTCATCAAAATGTACTGTTTTCAATGACTGATGGAGTATAAATATTATGCAATAATTAGCTGATTGAGATAAAATATTTAAGAAAATTTAGAATAAAGTAAGCTAAAAAATTAAACTAAGAAACAATTTTTATTTTTTATCTTAAAAGTTATTTATTTATAGTTTTCCTTATCCTGATTTATTCTGTGTGAGTAGGTAGTGAGTGCTTACATGCTACAGCTTATGTGTAAAGGTCAGAAGACAACTTGTAAGAATCACCTCTGTTCCCTTCTTTTACCATGTGGGTCTGAGTTATAGAATTCAGATCAGAAGGCTGGTAGCAAGTACCTTTATCTGCTGAGTTATATTACCTGCCCTTTCCAAATTGAAAAGAATGTCTTTGTGTGTGTGTGTGTGTGTGTGTGTGTGTGTGTGTGTGTGTGTGTGTGTGTGTATTTAGGTACACACATGCTAAGGCATGTGTTTGGAACAGAAAATAACCTCAAATGCTGCTCTGTATTATCCACTTTATTTGAGCTAGGCCTCTTGTTTGTTGCTGTGTATGTTATGTTAGCTGCCCCAGAAGCTTCTGGGCATTTTCCTTTCTCTCATCTTTCCATAGAAGTATAAGAATTACTGACACATGATACCATGTCCGACTTATGGATTTTGGGAATCTAAACTTGTGTCCTTAAACTTCTATGATGTGATAATTGATTTTAATTGTATACTTCACAGAATCTAGAATCACCTGGGAAACAGGCAGACATACGCATGTGGGCGACTGTATTGATTGTGTTTACTGATGCAGGAACTCATGGGTAGAGTGTTGTTTCTTAGGCAGGAGATACTAGAATGGATAAACTAGAGAAATTGAGCTGAGCCCTTTCATGTATTTATCTCTCTTTACTTTTTGTCTGTGGGTACAATGTGACCATCAACTTCAGCCTCTGTCTGCCTTGAGCTGCCCACCATGATAAATTGTGGCCTTAACTCTGAGTAAAAACAACCTCATCGTTACTTAAATTGCTTTTGTAAGGGTATTTTGTCACAGCATCAGAAAAGAAAACTGAGACACATAGCAAGCATTCTCCCCACTGAGCCATCTCCACGGATGCATTTATCTCTTTTTCTTCTGATCTATTTTAATGGGAATATGAGGCATTTTGTAAAATTCTCATTTAGGATCTGGATAGAATTTGGTTTGAGTCAGATTAGACATGTAAATCTACCCCACTGAGCCCATTTTTTCAATCACAATTTTTTAAATTTCTTTTATGATAAATTAACTAACAAATATATGTATGTATATACATAGATATTTGTTTATATACATATATATGTACTTCATGAAATTTCAAACTGAATCCAAGTCCCATAACTCAGATTGTCATCAAATTCATTTGTTATTTGTCCTGTTTTAAATGTATGCCATTTTGAAAATGAATTAATCTCCACGGGCATAAAGATAGCTTAAAATGGATGATAAATGTAAATTGACTTAGTAGAAAATTTTAGCATGTGTTTGAGATTATGCATTGTTCCTTATGCACACTAGGCAGTTGTTTACACTGAGTAAGCCCCTCACTCAAGACCTTGGGATTTAAAGACCAGAAACTCAATGTCAACTCACTATGGGGCTGAAAATGACATTGAGTCTCTGATCTTCCTGTCTCCATCTCTCAAGAGTTGGAAGTATAGGCATGAGTTACCATGACCATTTTTTGTTGTGCTGGTAGAGAGCCAAGGGCTTCATGGGTGCTAGACAAGCAACCTACCAAGTGAGCCACAATTCTAGTCCCTAGAGTTAGGCATTTTATGATGATCAATAAAAAGAGAAACCTTATGTGTGGCTCTAAGTTGTGTTAGTGTCCTTAGGGATAATTAATTGTCTGCCAGTCTGACAACTTCTAAATCTGGTACTTTGAACTACTTTAGTAAAATCCTCCATAGTATTGACCTTAGATAGAGATTTTAGGCTAGTCTCTCCCAACCAAACTGGTGTCTTTCAGAGTTTATTTTAGGATTTTAACCTTTATCATAGTTTTCAGATGATTTTTATATCACCAGACTGAGGACTCATCAATAACTTGTGCTATAGCTGAGAAGAATAAAGAATTTAAATACACACATACCTATATGCATATATATGTCAAAGCCAATCATGTGTGTGTGTGTGTGCGTGTGTGTGTGTGTGTGTGTGTGTGTGTGTGTGTGTATGTGTGTGTGTGTGTGTGTGTGTTTATGTCAAACCTAGGATCAGAGTCCACATAAGATTTTCCTAAATGATAGTCATTTCAACCATATTCTACATAACTAATGAAAGAAGGAGTAATTTTAGATGAAGCTTTTGTATGTTTAGTTTGAGTATGCTGAGGATCAAGTGCCTGGCCTTGTATATGCTTAATATAGACTTTACTAGTGAGCTACATGTGGACTTTGATACTCAAAATTTTATAAAAGTATCTGTCTTACTTTCCTTTTGGTTGTGGCAGAACACTAGACTTTGAAGAGTAAAGAAATTATTGGGGCACACTGTGAGGAAATAGTCCTTCATGATAGGAAAAGGCATGGTGGCAGAAAACTAAAGCGACTGCTCCATAGTCAGGAAGCTGAGAAAAGTGGATATTTAAGCTCATCTTGTATTCTTCTTTTGATTTAGTATAGGACCCCAACCCGTTCAGAATGTCTCCTCTTTCATTTAAATCACTTTGAAAATGGCTACTCTTACACACATCCAAAAGTGTGTCTCCTAGGTGATTTAAATTCAGTCATGTTAAAATGAAGAATAACCGTATACTTGAGACAAATTAGTCAAACAGATCACCATTCTATAGTTATTCTACTTAATTAAGCTTTTAATATGAGTTTGGAAGTAATCTTTAGAAAACTTTGCAAGCAAGGTCTCCTAAGCACATCTCTAGTTTCCAAGGTATATGTAGTTTTAGATAACAGAAGAGAGTATTCTTATTTGTGTGTGTGTGTGGGGGGGAGGGCTGTTAGTATTTATGTAAGTTCATGTAAATTTTATGCAAATGTACCATATTTTATGTCCTAAAACTTATGGTGATCATAGCTATTTTATTGCTCAAAGTTGCACTTCAGGTGATGATCTCCATAGACTTCGAGACTTCTGTGACATTTATCACCATCTTACTTGAATACATGACTTGCATTATGTGAATGTAGGACTGAAGTGAGACTCTGGTTTTCTTCCTCTCTTGTCTGAACTATTCTTAGCAAATATCTGGGATCATTTCTTGAAATTTCTTCTTTAGTTCTGAGATACATCTTTGTTGGGAGCCAAAGTCAACTTATTTTTTAGATCCTATAGCTAGCCAGCAGTCATTTGCCAGAAGGCTACATTTCCCTATTGTCTTTAGCTTAACCATGACTCCTGATAGTCTGGCCTGACTCTCTCAGCTCAGCAGGTGACATCCTCTAGACCCGCAACCAATAACAGATAGATTTCCGTACTAATTCTACCCTGTCTGTTACTCTCCCTCAAAGGCTTGCCACATTCTTTTGTATTTTCCACCCCTCTTCCTCCCAGCTACCTGCATGGCAGAGATTCTGTATAAATATTGCTTGTTACAATAAAGCTTTGGAGGAGGACTTGAACAGAGAGATTTGTCTTGTCCTTCTGTTCTTTCGTGTTCCTGCCTTCCATTTGCTTCCTTCCCAGGTCTAGGTCCACGCTGAAGACCTTGCTGGCTGGGGAAAATTGGCGCCCAGCGTGTCCGGATCCACGGGATGGAGCAAACGTCTCACCATTAGGATGGCTGTCAATCAGACACTGGATTGCCACGGATTGCCGTGAGTGAAGATCCTGCACTGTGACTGCCGCGGGAAATACCCGGCTGGTGAGTTTGGTCCGAGGAGAATCACAGGTGAAGACACAGGTAAGTGATTCACCAAGGGGCAGGCATTAGGCAAGAATGAGGTGTTCTTGTCAGGGCTTAAGGAAGCTCTTCAAACACAAAGAACCAGGGTTAAAATAAAATAAAAATAAAAATAAAAAAAGAAAGGAAAAGAAAAAAAAAAGGGATCTTAAGAGGTTTTTTGAATTTATTAGTGACGTCTGCCCCTGGTTTCCACAGGAAGGGACGATTGATGCGAAAAGATGGGGAAGAGTAGGTAATTGTCTCCAGGATGATAATGCTTTTTGGCCTGTTTATGTATTTTCTTATTTAGGAATTTCTTGTTTAGGAATTTAGTGAATGATGTTTTGAGAATTATATAATAATTTCCCAGATATCCAGGTAGTTATTAAGGAGGGAGACATTGAATAAGGATCACTTATTCTACCAGGATTTTAAAAATCCTCCAAACACAGAGACTTTAGGACTAAAGAAAAAGCAATTTTTTTTTTCTCTCAGAAGCAAGCATACTTTTGTATTTGAATCATAGTGTTAAGGAACTTTTACAGTGTTAATGTATTGTGTTTTTTATACTTCCTGGCCTGAGAGGACAGGTCTGATACAAGTGAAATGCTGATGGTGTCTTTAAGTTAACTCTTAAAAGAGTATGAAGGCAGTAAGAGCATGAAAGGTTTTGATCAAGAATCTAGTTGCTTCCCAACACTCGGGAGATAGAGATAGATGGATCTCTGTAGCCAAGGCTACACAGAGAAGCCTGCAATATATCTAGCTTTTCTCAGCATAATGTTTTGATGTTCATTTATATAGTATATGTTAGTATTTTCTCCTTTATTATTTCTAAATGCTACTGCATGAACTATATATTGCATTTTATTTACAAATCTATAATAGGGGAGTAGATATTTTTATTTCTCTTGGCTAGATTCCAAGAAGTGAGATTGAAGAGTCATGTGGCAGTTTATGTTTCTTATATTCTTGAGAAACTGCCAATGTTTTCTAAAAAGGCTGTATACTGGCCTTTAGTTCCTGATATAGCCAGGACAGCAGGCATGTTATACCATGTCTCTTATCTTTTATTTAGAATTTTGCTACTGTACCATGAATGTGGTTTAGTTACAATCTCTCATAAATACTGCCCTGCTAAGTTGTTCTGTCTTATTGCCTGGCTGTATTAAATGTAATTGAATAAGGATTTAAGTTTAACTTACAAACATTTGGTATCATACAGTATAAAGTTTTAACACCTTATGCTAATGAAACCTCCATTTCAGCCTTGCTACTACCAAGCCCTGGGCTTCAAGGCTCAATCACAGCAGGAGCCTTCAGTTTAACCCATTTTAGGCTCTAGAGGCCTATGCAGCCACGGTTTTTAGCATAAGAATGAAGGCCAGGCTCCAGACCACAGAGCAGGTTTCTGAGCAGCATAGACTGTTGATATTCGTGACATTCGTGGGTACAAGCCACTAATTCAGAATGTACGTTTTATGTGCTCAAAAATGTGTGATTTTAATAATCACTATCCTTTCTCCAAAATTGATTGACTTTTAAAAGACTCATTCAGTGTGTTTTTCCAGAGTTATTTCATTACAACCTTTAAAGAATGCTAGAAAATGCTGTGCAATGGTAGCCTCTCCACCACTTATAAAAGTGCAAATCACAGCAGCCGAATCTGCTCAAGTGGCATAGTTTCTAGCTGTACAGCTGGCCTTTAATACATATTCTCTTAAACTATTTAATCTGTTCACTGATAGTCAATATGTGGCACAGATCCCTGTAGAAACAGCTAGTTATATTGCGCCTGTGAGTAAAATATGTTAGCTTTCATTAAAGATACAGGCTTTTGTGGGACAGAACTCAGCTACTCTATGTGGGATATTTACAGGCTCATTCTGACCTTCCTAGTGAAGGCAATGTCCATGCTGATCAGTTTACATGAATCAACACATGTTATATTTAATGCATTTGCTAATGTATTTTAAGCCCATCAGAGATTTCATCTTAATGCTGGATCTTGGAAATTTCATTTCAAGATCACAAAGGACCAAGTCATTAAAATAGTCAAACAGTGTCCTTTGTGTACAGAATTTCTGTCAATAGCCTATTTTGGAATGAATCCTCGGAGCATTTTGCTCTTAATCATATTTGGCAAATGGATGTTACTCATATTCCTCCTTTGGAAGGATGGTCTATGTTCATGTTTCTGTTGATACTTGTTTTCATCTTAACTTTTTGCCTCTGCACATTCTGGGGAAAAGACTAAGGATGTTAAAAGCCATTGCTTATAGAGTTTTCCAAAAGTAATGAAATTAAGTTTTGCTAAATTTTGTGCTGAAGACTGAGATTTCTTATAAATTTTATGGGTCTGACAATTGTGTAAGCAACTCTCATTGCACTCTTAAAGTTTGTCTTAAAACTAAGAAGGTAGAGTATGCAGCCACGCCCAAAGACCATTTATCCTTCATTTTTTTTATATTTTAAATGTTTTAACTGTGGATTCTCAGTCGCTTACTGCAGCTGATAGATACTGGAGGCTTAGCAACGTGGCCTTACCTCAGGTAGCATAACTTAGACCAGACCCAGTTCTGGTGTGGGGGAGAGGGTATGTTTGTGTTTTTTCCACAGAATGCAGACTTTCACAAGATGCAGATGACCCACACCTGGAAAACTCCTAGACTGCAGAGTCTCCCTGGGACAGAGACAACGACCTCCTGCTGCCTGAAGCTGACAGCTCAGAGTGGAGAGCAGAGGAGCAGCTGCCCTGCCCCCTCAGCAGAACCCAAATCAACAGTTCTTGTCTTGTCTTGCAAATCTTTCTCAGACCTTGAAGCTGCTCCCTTTCCTTTCCCAGATTGTGGCCCTGTTCTTTGGTAGACAGAAATTATTCTTTAGATGTATGCTTTCTTCTTACTGTGTGCTAACCTACCCTCTAGACACCTTCATTAGAGATAGTATGGCTAGGTTAGAGAAGGACTGGAGCATAGGAAAAAGCAAAGAGAGCAAGAGGAGGAGGACTTGAACAGAGAGATTTGTCTTGTCCTTCTGTTCTTTCGTGTTCCTGCCTTCCATTTGCTTCCTTCCCAGGTCTAGGTCCACGCTGAAGACCCTGCTGGCCGGGGCACATCTTCAATTAATTCATTTTACCACAAAACAAAAGTCACACAGACTATAATTTTATTGAATAAAATGATATACTCTCAGATGTATGTTAAGTATTGCTAGTCTTAAATATTTTATTAGTCTTAAATGTGACTGTTTGCCAGGAGCTAAATTTAGCAAAAAGCCATTTTTTTTTTCAGTGTAGCTAAAGAGAAAAATTTAAGATGTGATGATTTCATTAATTTTCAGAGCATTACAGCCAGCTGGCGGAGGTTTTCCTATATGATTATAGCTTATTGTCTTTAAAATTACTTTCTTTTCTTAAATTAACCTGTCTGAGCTAAAATGACACAATAGTGATAATAGTGTGATAAAATTGGCTTCTCTGTGCAATCTTAAAGTATCTTAACTAACTTAAACAATAGTATTCCTAGTTTATGACTGCCAAAACTACTTCATAAAAGGAGATTGGTATTAAGAACATTTATAGAGTCCCTCATTAGTTTTATTGATAGATAAGGAACATTTAAAAATTGGTTCTTATACACATAATAAAGGGACTTTGAGCATCAAGAAGATGGAATTTATCCATGTAAAACCTCACTACCTCATAGCTTTATTTGTGCTGGAAAGAGCAGCAATCTTGAGCCTGATGGTTGAGTCATTTTGCCTGTATGAACTTGGGTCAGTAGATAAAATTCTTTGAGCCTGAAAATTTTTTCTGCAAAGTAGGAAGTTGATACACTAGCGGGTAGATGCATGGAATCATGGAAAGAATCATGGACAGGTAAACCTCTGCATTTCCCTCCAAGGAAAATCAAAAAATATCTTCTTAGGGAGAACTGCTTAATATACAGAGGCCTTAGAGTGTCCCAAAATTCTTTAGAGTTAAACTTTAGGATTCTTGAATGTTTTAAACTTAATTTGTATGTAAACATATATGTATATGCATGTGTGTGGGCATGTGGAGTCTAGACATTCATCCCAGAATTAGTTCCTCAGTAACCATTTACTTTGTTTTTGTTTTTGTTTTTTTTCTTTTTGAGATAGTGTCTCTCACTGGCCTGGAACTATGTTAGATGCTACCCAATCTTTTGAAAGGTCTTTGCTATAAGAGAGTGTGAATTGAGAAATTACAGAGACAGAAAGAGTTAGATAGAGACAGAAAAGAATATAGAGTACTGTCAGTCAATACTGAAGCCTTGAATTTATTTCTTAGGTTCTCTACACACCCAAAGCAGGGGGTATAGGCAAAAGTCTTCAACTCTCAAGGACACCATGGTACAAAGTACAAAGAACAGACTAGCATAAACACCTTTTTTAATTTACAAAACACCTAGTAACCATGCCTTTCAACCAAACAGTTACTATGCCTTTGGCTAAACATCCTGCCAATTCAGGCTTGAAAAGTAAATCAAACTTAGACTTTCTGACCTTGAGTCAAGGTGGAATCAAGCTATACTGTGGAGTCACTTGTGGGCTCCCACAAAACTCAACTATACTAGATTGTCTCACAAATTAGTCCCAGGGATTTCTTCTTTCCACCTTCTCTACTCTAGGAATACAAATATTTACCACCACAGCCAGATTTTTATATGGGTTCTGGGGAATCAAACACAGGTCCTCGTACTTGCACACTGAGTCCCTATTTTTTTTTTATGTAAACTGCAAGCCTTGCTGTTTTCTTGCATATGACTAATGGTAGGTGAGCTAGCTGGGCTCTGTTCCCCTGAGGAAAGGCTCTGCCTTAATTAAGTAGAATTGCATTTTTTCCTTGAAACAGAATTCTGCTTTTGGAGTGACAGAAAATGCTTCCTCTCTTCAACACATGAAAATGCTTTTTCAGTGAGCATGTAATATGTCTAGACAAGAGCAAATTTGTTCTGTTTATCAGCCTGTTTTTGCTTCAATTAAAAATTCCAACAACTGTGGGTGGCAGCATTCCTTAGGCTGGGCATCTTGATCTATGTAAATGAAGGGAAATGGAGATGAGCAAACAAATGAGCAAATGGCATATATGCATTCATCTCTCTTTGATCTTGACTATAGATGTGATGTAATTAGCTACTTTGAATGCCTTCTACTGTTACTTCCCTCAAATAATTGACTGTGGCCTTCATTAGAAACTAAAATAAGCCCTTTCTTCCCTAAATTACTTTCTAACAGACTATTTCATTATAATAACAGAAATAAAACTAGAACAGAGTTCTTCAGGTAAATGTCGAAGGGTGGGATGGCTAGGACATGTTAGTTCAATTTTTAGTTGTTTGAGAAACCTCCACTCTGATTTCCATAGACATGCTACATCTTGTACCCACCACAATAGAAAACTGAGACCCTTTAAGGACAGAGAGGGAAGTATGGCTTCCTAGGGACTGTCCCCTCAGTACTTCTAGTACTTTCCAAATTATCTTAATGGGAGTCGTTGTCTTGTAGAAGTTTGTTTTATTGTATGTAGTTGTATTGGGATCCCACCTCCAGTTACTTATTTTTTATTGCCTATTGTAAATAATAATCTGATAAAGTAATGATATTTTTTTAGTTGAGTCTAGTTATCCCAAATACAAAGAATTTTTTTTTAAAAAAAAAAAACCTTTTATTTTGATTATACTTTTTGAAAGACATCTTTAATTTTCCAAACCAATTGCTCACTAATTAGTATCCCAAAAGTGTATGTGATCTAAATTGTATCTTTGTAATTTTTAAGAGCTAAAATGGCTTGAGAAATTTTCTAATTTGATTCCCAAGAAAATCTAGTATGAACATTACCCAAATGAGATGTCATTTTATGACTAAATTTAATAAGAAATATTTAGTATTGTAAAACCTAGTTTTATAATAAATATTTAATATTATTTACTAAAAATTAGCATGCATTATACATTTTAAGGATTAGGTAAAGTGCCTTTGTAGTCTTTTTATACCCACCTATATTGTATGATATTCATTTATATTATCCATTCAGACATAAAATTAGGTAAATCTTGTTTACTAAATCTCTACTTTTTTTCTTTGTTAGAGAAAATATTGATTTTAGAGTACCCTGTAAGTTATTGGATAAAAAAGAATTCTAATCTGTTGATGATTGACTTAAAATTTTCTCCTGCATTTTCAATATGGACATGGATGGTATGTGCACAACCAGAAATAGATCTTTTTGATGATTTCCCAAATGTAAAAGAAAAAAACTAAGTGAATAAAACAATGTTGATAGTTGGTAAGTCTCCTCATTTACGCACTCATGTTAATGCACATGAAGCTCTGAAGTTAGCTGTTATTTTGCTGTCTCTTCTTTGAATGACAAGGATGGGTACATAACGGGAGAGGCAGCTGGAGATGTTTTTCTAAGACTTAACCTCCTCAGCAACAAATAAACTGCCCTGTACTGTTTGTAAAATGTTAAAAGTGGAGGAAGAATTTTCTGTCTCTAAAATTTAGTGTATTCTCTTTGTTTTCTATATTATTTGGAGGAAAAAAATTAAAGCAAAGTGTTCTGTATTACTGGGTAGTGAGTGAATTTGTTTTTTCCATGAGAAAAGAAAATTAATTTTTGAGCTACCATGTGGTTGCTGGGAATTGAACTCAGGACCTCTGGAAGAACAGTCAGTGCTCTTAACCTCTGAGCCATCTCTCCAACCACGAAAATTATTTTTTGAATCCTAAAAATAGTTCCATTGTGTGAAAATATGGCTCTCACCATTGGGACAGAAAGAAAATCCCACAATGTTCTTTGTCTTTAAATCTTAAAGTTACTTTTGGCATCGATATACTTCAAGAAGCCTCTTTATCTACTATTTTTATATGTTTGACTATCAACCAGCACAGAGTATTTTGATAGAAAAGGTTTCAGTCTTTTGTGGTGGGTAGACAGGATTTGCTATGTAGCCCAGACTGACCTCTGTCATAAAGTCTCCTGAGTACTGGGATTAGAGGCCTGCTTCCATATCCAGTCTACTTCTTTCCCTTTCTATTTTCTGTCTTAATAACACATGTTTTTCTTTGAAAAAACTGAGCACTCTCTTCAAATCTTGGGGATACCAGAAAAAAATGAGACATTCTTCCATAAACTTGCATTGTGAGGCTGACAACCGAGAACATCACTGTTCATTTGTCCAGCTGTGCCTTGCAGCATCCTTTTGATATCAACTGTGCACAGAGCCCTGAGCTCATAACTTCGGTCTTCATTCGTTTGGCTCTAACCTCACAGTAAAATAATAATTTTGCTTTCTATGTTGGCCAGTGTATGCAAATAAAATGTCTTAATTCTGACAAACAGACATGTTTTCGAGGTATGACTCATAGGTAAAAAAGTCAGCTGCCTGAGAAGCTTGCAGGGACAGAGTTCTCATTTCCAGGTGCTTCTTTTCAGCATATTTTTTTCTACTTCATTTGTCTTAGTTTATTTAGTCATTTAATTATGTATATTTTTGCCCATTTTATTATAACTTTCTCAAAAAAAGGGTCCTGAAAGCTCCAACTCTACTATCTAGCACTTTTTCACTTCTTCATAGTATTTTTCATTTGTACTGGAAATGAAAAATTTGTTTATTTATTTATATATTGTGCTTATTGCCAATCATCTTAAGGAATTAAATCCAAAAATAAAAATATCTATTTTTATTTTTAAAATGTTTATTTTAGGTGTGTGTGTGTGTGTGTGTGTGTGTGTGTGTGTGTGTGTGTGTGTGTGTGTTTCAGAGTCCTAAGGTATAGTTGTCAGAGGACAACTTAATTGCAGGAATTATTTCTCTCCTTCAACCATTCATGTTCAGAGATGGGACTCGGTTAATTAGACTTGGGAGCAAGCATCCTTACCTACTGAGCCACCTTATCAGTTCTGTTCATTCTTTTTGTAACATGTCTAATATCTAGGAAAAGGCCTGATATTTATTGTTCCTTATTGGTTAGAACTGATAAGGTGATTACATTGTATCTTCAGAAAGGCAGGTGAGGGCCAATGTGGCGAGCCGCTTTCTGGCCTGTAGAATGACGAGTCACTACATGCACGATTCTTCTCAGATCACACTTTATTGGAGTACAGCTCAGTTGAGGTAGAATGGTGGAAGAAAAACCCCGTGCCTGAAATGCAGCCTGCTTATATAGGGAAACTGGGACACGTGTAGCCATATGATTGGCGCCCAAAGTAATGCCTCATTAGCATATGGTTGGTAATAGGTCCAAAGTAATGCCTCATTAGCATATAGCTGGTGATAGATGGTAAGGAGTGCCAAATTAGCATAATCAGGGATCACATTGGATAGGTCACTACTCAGTGCCTAATTAGCATCTGGGGAACATGATGCAATGTTCCAGCAAGTTGTGCAAGGGCCAACCGTGCCCTACAGGTCAATAAGAAGAAGCGCTAAGCTATAAAACTTTAAGGTCCATTCTAGAGAATGAGCTACTGAATTTACCCAATAATTATGTTTGTTTTTTGGCTCTGCCATTGATGTAAAGTACAATGGCCATCCCAGTTCATATGGTCTTTAGTTTTTCCAACCACTGTATCAGCTCTGTAGCTGTACATGCTTTAGCTCTACAGCCAAGAGCAATGCAATGACCTTTTCAAGACACTCACACCAAGGTATGAAACAATAAGGACATGCACATTTTATGGTTGTTCTTATGGATATTGTCATGATAATGAGTGCCAGTTTATCTTTAAGCTCATACCCCTGTTGCTTTGAAATTGGGCCATCTACAGAAGATGGAAACAGTGGATTGGGGAATGTAATGGTAAAAGGTTGAAATGCTTTCAACCCATTCTTTATGGAATTGTGATCTATGAGGAGGCTAGCCCTGGGAGAGAAATACTATAGGGAACCAAAAGTCAGAGCAGGAATTTAGCAACATTTTTGTCTGTGGTAGCATAAGAAGTAAAAATTTTTGTCTAGAGAACTTGAGGATTTAGCTAAAAAGATTTCTAAGGAAAGCCAATAGCTATTGTTGAAGTTTTTCTTTTTTTCTTTTTCTTTTTTAATCATTTATACAATGTGTGAAGTGAACGAAGACCAAGGTGAGGGTAGATAAGTCTGAAAGCTCTCAAGTGATTTACTTAATCTAACCCACTAAAAATTTTAGAAGCAATAAGCTATTAAATATTTTGAGCAAAGGTCAAAAGAAAGCAGTTCCTGGCAAGAGAAAGACTAGCCCAGTTCACAGAAAGAAATCTGATGTGTGACTGTAAACTTTTTAACGACCTCATAAATCTTTGAGTTGAATCCAGTCAGGCTCAAATCTATTTAAAGAAATGAGGAGTGTACTCAAAAGATTTTTCCAGTCAGAAAAAAAGGCTCACAGGAAGTGGAAAAGTAAGGCAATAGCCACGGGATTACCTAGAAAAAGTTTGTTTTTGTTTTGTTTTCTTTTGTTGTTGTTGTTTTATCTAATGGGTTTAGCCTTCACGTATTTCATAGAAAAATTTATAAATTTCTCAGGAGAGACACATACTGAAAAATGTGCTTGATGATTTGACTAAAGAGATTTTCAAGGAAAGCCATTAGGAACCACTCAGCTTTGTTTTATCATCTGTACAATGATTTAACCACTTTGGTGGAAGTTTAGAGTAAAGCTAAAGCTTCAGATTCTCGGAACTGTAATGCTTGCATTTATCAAAATAAATACATACATAATAAAATAAAAAATAAAAATGTAATGAATGCAATTACTAAGATGGTCAAACAGAGAGTCTAGAGGTCACAATGAGAAAGCATAAAGTGATGAGTATAATGCCTGAATCTCAATCACCCAGAGAGACTACTGGAGACAGAGGTGGCTGAAATGTAACAGCAAGGTTTATTGTTAGCATAATACAAGCCTAGGCAGGGAGCTTGTTCTCCACACTGCACTCATACCTCATGAGCGCAATGCTGGGAAGAGCTGAGCACCCCAAGTTACACAAGCTTTTTATAGGCAAAGACCACGAGGCAGTGTTACTTGGGGTCATGGCTATAGGTGTGCTCTGGATGAACACAAATGTAGGGACTTTTTACAGTTTAACATTCCCTGACCCCATCTGGGTGGTGTGGTTGGCAGGTTTTTACTGCCTGAGGGGTGGACCATCCAGGTGTCCTTATATAGAGGCTTAGTTCATTCTTTCTTGGAACTGGGGAAGCACCTGCCAGGAATGTGAAAGTGGACTCTATTTTAGTACAAAATGGCTACTAGAATACAAAATGGGGCTTCTTGAACTAAATTTACTCTCTTCAATAAGCAAGGTTATATATTGATTTTTTCCAAATTGAATTATTTAATTCTGGAAGAAGGCTGGAGGAACATTGTAGAAGAGGAAAAGGAAAGATTATGAGAGCTGGAGGACTAGGAAGTGTGATATGAGACTGTGTTTCCTTGAAATGACAAGGGAAGTTCACCCAAGATAACCAAACAATATGGCTACTCAAATAAGACCTAAACAACGATATATGAAGCTGACACTGGCCTTACACTCCTGATTATCCAGCTTCTACCTTGTAAGTGTTATGATTATAGACATTACCTTTCTTTCATCTTGTACCTCCTGTTTCTTCTCTGTATTATTTCTAGAATTTTCTCTTTAGGAATTCCACCAATAAAGCCTGCCTAGCTATTGGCTGTACAGCTTTTACTTACATTAAGAACAGCAAAACATTTTCACACAATGTACTATTATCCCACAATAGTGCAATTATTAATTGCCCGTAGTTCTTTGTTTAGGGGTATGATGTTGTAAGATTTTCTTTTTCCACATCAACTGATAGATGTATCAGTGCTGTTTTTTGTTTATGTCAGAATTATATACTATAATGAGGGTATTTGTGGATTTTACAGAACCTCTTCACATAGTCTTTGACTCTTAGTATGCAAAAAGAGTTGTTTTACGCATTGAAACAGCTAATTTTATTAATGATGAGTCAGAACTGACTTCACTATTTAATTTGTTACAGAAGCCCATATAAAATCCTTACTTCAGGAATTCAGTCCACATTTGATCCAGTTTGCATGAAGAGATTTTAGACTGTAAGTTGATGTTGTGATGGGGAGAGTTTAGAGGTCTTGAGAGCAGTGAGCAGATTTTGGATTTGAGAGCAATTGAATTGGTTGTAGCTAGATGATGGATGTAGTGGGCAGGCATTATTATGGACCCTAGTGATCCCTCATCTGGAATTTGTATCCTTTTATGGGTTTTTTTTTTCTCTGCAGTGTGAGTGGGTCTTATTGTCTCACATCTAACAGACAGAATGTGGCAAATGATAGGAGGATGCTTCTCTTATCACTATCACTGAACATATGACAAGAAGAAACTTTGAAATTTTATTCTGGCTCTTGGTCTGAGGATACAGTTCATTATGGCGGAAGGGCAGAAGTTGGAGTAATTGGAAGCCACAGTAGGAACTTATAGGTGCCTGTCCATAAATATGTGAATCAAGAATTGAGGGACAATAGGAAGTGGGACCAAGCTGTTAACATTAATGTCTCCCTCTTTACATCCTCTTTTCCCAGCTAGTCTGTCTCCATTATCCAAAAGTTTCACAGCTTCCCCAAATAGCACCATTAGCTGAGAACTAAGAGGTCCAGAATGATAGTCTATGGGGATATTTTACATTTAACATTTAACTAGTAATGGATGTTAACTTTGACACATGATAGCTTGGAGATTTTTGTCTGTGTGGGAATCTCTCTCACTACCTCTTGAACTGACTTAACCTGGGGATAAGTTAGCTGTCATGCCAGAAGGTCTGTGGGAGAGAACTTAAAAGCTGGTTTTCAGAAGCCTATTTAGAGCTTTGAGGATAAGCTAGGGAGTAAGTCTTCTTGTAGCTGAAATAACTACAGTCCAGCCAAACCTTGATTATATGAAGAAACCAGATCCCAAAGTACTCAGCTAGCTGCTGCCCAACTGTTAGAAGATAAATGTTTGCTGTTTCAGCCTTTAAAGGATGAGAGAATAATTTATGCAAAATGAATAAAAAATGCATTAGTGTTTTATAGGATAGGCTATAAATATTCTAATTGCTATTATACAATGTGCTGTAGGGAACCAATTCTCATCTGCTTGCTAAGATGACCTAATCAGTGAGTTTAACATCCTCTAAAGAACACCATCTTCCATTTTGTTTCCTTACACGTCCACTGGATTTCTAATGATTTTGTCTTTTGTCCTGGTAGTTACAAAATGACAGTTAGAGGGCTGAGGATGTAGCTCAGTTGGTAGAGTAACTGCCCAGTTATATGTTGGATGGCCACAGCTCCAGAAACAAAACATAGTGCTTTACATTTGCCTTCCCACTGGAGAAAGGGAGACAAGGTCGTCCTTGGCTATATAGTGAGTTTGAGGCTGACCTGAGCTACAAGAGAGAGAGAGAGAGAGACAGAGAGAGAGAGAGAGAGAGAGAGAGAGAGAGAGAGAGAGAGAGAGAGAGAACATGGGGAAAAAGAGAAGGAAAAAACAAAAGATGGATAGAAAAGATAAAGAAAGAGGATGGAAGAATATACACCTAAAATGTGTGTGGTTGTGTCCTTATATCTGCAAAGTGGTTAAAAGCTGTGGCAGTAATAAATTAGAATTGGCCAACATTGAATGTGCTAAGTTTACATGTAATTTTTTAGCCTGCTTTACCTTGAGCCAAGAATTGAGTATTGATTGCTCTGTGAGATCACCTTAGACAACTAATACAAAATTTAAAAGGGCTTTCCCAGATTCACAACTTAGTAAGTGGGGGCTGAAACATTTTACTCTTGTGATGTTGAGCATTTCAACCTAGAGCCTTAGAGTAAGTGCTTATTATTTTAACCTCCAATACTGTGGGTCTCATTTGAGCCCTGTTCTGATAAGGAAGGCTTGAACCCATTTGCTCTGCAGGAATGAACCAGAGAATTGTGTGGGTTTTGCTTCCATCTTTGAAAAAAGGCAGCTGCGCTATCTAAAATGTGGAAGATGTTATATCAAGCTAGCAACTAACCAATTGCTTTGATTGTCAAGATCAGGAGCATCTGACCACAAGGAAAAAACAGAAGGCTGACTGAGACATTCGACTGAACAGAATGAAAATTCCTGGCTGATGCCTGTAAACAAGACAACCATGCCAAGGGACAGAGGCTAGCCATGAGAAAAACCATCATGTGCCAGAGCACCTACCTTAAATCCTGCGTAATCCTGACACCTGTCATTCCTAAGGTGGTAGAGTTTAAAGATTTATCTATTTATTATGCATACAGTTTTACAGAAGAGGGCACCAGACCTCATCATAGATGGTTGTGAGGCACCATGTGGTTTTGCTGGGAATTGAACTCAGGTCCTCTGGAAGAACAGTCAGTGCTCTTCACCTCTGAGCCATCTCTCCAGCCCCAGCGGTAGAGTTTAAAAATGCAACAGAACCTCAGTTCTATTTGAACAATAAGGTTGGTTTTAGTTTTTTTGTTATTTTGAGACATCATGGGTTATCAAACTCACAAGTCTCATGCTTCAATATCCTAATTGCTGATTGCTCAAATTAGAGGTGTACCCACCAAACTGATATATTTCCTCCCCTTCCCCACCATTCTCTTTCTTGTATTTCTCCTTCTGTGGTTTTACTTGTTAGCCATGAACTGATGGTAATCCTCCTTCCTTGGATGCCTAGATTTACAGATGTATCCACCATGTTTAGCAATAACGTTCTGTAAAAAGGCTCTTAACACTAACATGGTTTTGAAGTAGGATTTCAGTTTAGCCTTTTAATTAAATATTGAATTTTTTTATTGTTTTCTTATTAATTTTACATCAGACTTAGTATCTTCAAAATTAAATTCTTTACATTTATTCTTTTAAATTTAGGCATAGTTTTAAAAATTAACTTTGGGGAAACACATCTCTTTATTATTATTTTATTATCTTTTTTATACCTAGGCAAGGTGGTCACAGTGTGATAGCCAAGCCAAAATTTATCTTTCACAATGGAGTTTGAGGATTATTTTTAAAAAGTTATTTACAAGTTCCTCCTTCTCCTTTTGTTCCTTTTTCACCTCTTTCTTTTTCCTTCTACCTGTAAAGAAAATTATTTCAGGTAAGATAGCAAGCATGAGGACATAAGTTTGATCTCTAGCGTAGTACCCAAATAAAGAGCCAGGCATGGTAGCATAGAGTTAATATAATCTCATCACTGGAGATACAGAGGCAAACAGATCCTGGTGCTTCCTGGCCAACTGGCCTAGCCTAATTGGCAAGTCCTTGGCTAATGGAAGACCACCACGAGGGGAGGGAGAAAGAAGGGGAAGATTGGGAGGGAGGGGGAGGGGAAATAGAGAGAGAGAAAGAAGAGATACAATACCAGGAGACTTTTGATCTCCAGGCACATGTGCACAAACATGCCTGAGTATCAGCACAGACAGAAACATTGCACACACAAGAATAAGTAAGCAAAGGTGTTTTTATGTGTATGCTTGTGGGTTCATACACATACATAGACACACATGAGAAGGAAAATTAATTGGGAAGGCAATATGAGCAAGGTTGTTCTATTCCTTTTCATTTGTTCAACTCTCAACTGCAAATCCTCTTTATTGTTTATTGAAGTATGCAAGGAAACTGTGGCTGTTTGAGAGTAGGCAGTAGCTAGATGGAATTATAGAGACTCCTACTAATGTCTATTGTGTGGAGTCTTTTAATTATGCATAGAAACCTCTGGAAGCTTCTAGAGCGAATTACAATTTAGAATATTTATGCAACATTTTAATGATAAATTTATTCAGGAAAAAAGCTTCTCTGTAAATATTCTCTATGTTTTTACAAACATCTGAGACTTTGGGGGCAAGAATTAGGGCAAAATTTGTATCAATTTTATACTAACACAAACACAACTGCAGGCCTCTCAGATTTATTCTGATTGTTTTTAGAAAGTTTCAAAAGAATGACTTTACCATCTCCTCTCAAAGTCTGTAATACAGACCATAAAAATAGTGCATGGTAACCCCACATAAGCTATAAAGCTTCTGTTATTATGGTAGAGTGGCCACTAAAATAACTCAGTTAGCATTCAGGTAAGCTATATGTCCCTTAGGATTTATTTTGTTTGTGACTATAACACCACAAGTGTTGTAATTATGGTTTGTTTTGCTTTGCAGAGATACCATACCATGGCAACTCATAAAAAGAAAAACATTTAATTGAGGTGGCTTGATTACATTTCAGAGGGTTAGTTATTATTATTATCAGGATGGCACATGGCAGCATACTGGCAGACACAGTGCCAGAGAGATAGCTGAGAGGTCTAGATCTTGTGCAGGCAACAGGAAGTGTCCTGAGACACTTGGTGGTATCTTGTGAATGTATGAGATCTTAAAATCCACCTCCACAGTGACACATTTTCTCCAACAAGACCACACCAACTCCAACAAGGCTACATCTCCTCGTACTGTCGCCCCCTTTGAAACCCATTTTTTTCAAACTGTCATTAAGTGACCAAAATCATACAGCATGAAAATCTTACACATGAATAAAAAGCTTTATGTGCAAGCATGAGGACCTGAGTTCCATCCCAACTACTAGAGTTAAAATCAGAGAACAGAGCCATATCCTTCTTTTCAGACAGGAAGATCTATAAAGTACACTGTCCAGGGATTCAGCACCTCCTTGACCTGAGGACATGGTCTCTGGGCAGCACAGGTTTAAAGTTCACCTATGAACTTTGAAGGTATAGTGTTAAGGCATGGCCGTAAACCAGCTGATGTTTTTCTGCCATAAGGACAGGGTTCTCTCTGCTTCTCTACCACCTTGAAGAAAGCTCTATTCTTGATGAGTAGATAGATCTTTTCTTCATTTTCTACATTTATGTTGCTGGGTTATATTTATCCTAATAGTGTATCTCCTTGTGATAATATCAAGTTTATTAATCAGGTCACAGTACACCAGCCAGAAAATTTAGCCAAATTAGTGAGCTACTTTGTGTGAAAGACACTGCTCAAAAGACAAGAAGGAATGAGGACAATAGTTGGAAGCGACCTCTGACCTATGTACACATCTATGTACACATGCATGTGTACACATTGCATCTTTGAACACATGTGTACACACACATATATATTTTACTCAGCACATTTGAGTATTATTTATAATAGCACATCTGAGTAATTTAAATGCTCAGATTTTTTCCAAGTGAGATTTTGCATAACTTCCTATTTGAAATAGATGACTTTATCAATAAATTCCCTGAGATTATTTTAAAAATCTGAAGTATAGGTTTATATGTCTGTGTACTTGAAAGTTCAGATATGTTGTTGGAACATTAATTGGAATAAATGCTATAAATTGGTTAACATTTTTTATTAAATTAAATGCTTGTGCAGTCACAGCACTTGGGAGGTTGAGACTGGAGAATTGCTATGAGTTCTGGGCTAGCTTAGACAACTAAATACTGGCCAGACATGGCTGAAAAGTTAGACCCCATCTCAAAAATCATCCTCCACCATCAGCAGCAAAATCTGTACATGATTGGGGTGATTGACCATGACAACAAATGGGCAAAATGTGATTGAAATACCACTTTCCCTGATGTTGGAACCAAAGACAAAATATCTGATGTCAGAAACCACCTCATTTTCTAGGCCAGTAGCAATGGTGTTACTGCCCTCGCAGCCTGAGTAAAAGGCTCCCAGTGGGAGAGCTGGGGAGACTAAGTACAATTCCCCTTCTGATAGCTCTATCCCAGCTGTTTCCTCCCAATATGAATCACAGTGAAGTGGAAGGAGCTTAGTTAGAGTTGTGCAATGCTCACCCAGAAAACTCTGGGGAATGTGTTTATGAGAAAATGACAGCTGATAATGTGGTGCGGGGGAGAATGGCCAAGATAGAAGGTCAGTGAAAGGGTAAACAGAGCTGTGGTATTTCTGAAATTCCTGACTTCTATGTCATCTCCATTAAAGGCATAGCTGGTATGATGCTTGGCAGCCCACCTTTCACCCTCAGCATGGCTCAGTACCACTCACTGAGTCAGTGTGGCACAAGGTGGCCTTTGTTTTTTATAATCTTCTCACTGATGGAACTTGGAACTGCTGAAGCCCTCCACTGCTCTGGGGTCAGTGAGATTACATTAACAGCCCCGATTCCTCACTGCCGAGTCTCCCAAACACAGAACAAGAAAACAGAATGAGGACTTGCTAAAATTTAATCTAAAGACATTGAGAATACTTCCAGTTTACGGTTTAATGTACAGAATGTACAAAATGTTAGGAAGCAGATTCAAAGGTATATTTGAAGCTCCTAGGTTCGGATTTCCCATCATGAAAATCCACTTGAACAGAGCAAGGGCAGCAAGGCAGAGGCTTCTGTTTGCTAACTGATTCTTTGATATTGTCATCTGTCTGATTTCACAATCTTAAATTCCTGCCCCTCTTAATATACAACTGTTTTTTAGGGCCACTTTTATATAGACACCTGAAAGAATGAAGAAATGTCTGATTGATCACAAGGTTTCATCAGTTGTCAAAGCTGGCCCTGGCTGACCTCTCTACCCAAAACTGCCTGATTGAATCTCAATGTTAGCTGATTCTCTGGACTGGGAGTTTTATCTTCAAACTGTGCATCAGCATTGAGTGATGACCTGCGTCATGCTCCATTCATCTCATCTGAAGGAAGGAAATGAAACCAGAGGGTTGAAAGGGGAAACTGCTCAAATATACACACACTAACTAAAGCCTTTTGTGTGGGTGCATTCAAGAAGTTTGAGAAAGCATGAAAAATAATATGAAAATGAAATTGATATTGACTTCACTGGTATAGCTTAGAGACATGCCTCCCTCCACTGTCTGTGGGTTTATGCCTTTATTTTTGCCTTTAGTTCTAGCAACCACATGCAGCTTATTAAGGTTCAGTGGGAATGAGAAACAAATTTTGTAAATTTTCTACTTTCCTTAGAAATGGTACCTTTTATAAAAATCCATGATTTTTTATAATGTGCATAGTAATTAGTTGTAGAAAACAGAAAGAGCTGATGAATGCATTGCTAGACATGTCCAGCTCTTTACTTACCACCACTGGACAAATTGAGATCTACATTTTGAAAATGAAAAATTAATCAAAACTAAAAATTTTGGAAATGTCTTATACCCATCAGGACAATTGATGTAATGCCCATCTGTACATTTGGGATGTGTTACACTTTTCTATGCAGGATTTGAACACCAAGCTTCACATGTGCTATGCACATGTTCTACCATCCAGCTAAACTTGCAGCTTTAAGTTCTATTTTTAATACTTCTCAAAATGCTCTGGATATTTACACCGGATTTTGAATAGAATTAACTCGGCTGGCAATTAGGTAAAAGATTGATTCTGTACATGTTTGTTATCAAATTAACAAAGAAAACACCAAAACAAAACACTGTATTATTTACTAGAGGTGAGCCCAAGCCCTGAGAGTAAGGTCACCAGACATCAATGTGCTAAGCAGTGAGCAGTTCTTGTCCTGTGTTTCCACCTACTTTTGCAGCCATGTGTTCACAGGTAGAAAAGTCTTCTCTGTTATTTGATATTAAGAGATATCAGCTAGCATAGATAAAGAAAAAGAGATGGAGAATTACAGACTTTTAAAATAATTTATTCAGCAGTAGCCATCCTGAATCCCTATTCTGTTTGTATTTATACTCTGATTCTGCATGTGAATTCCCACTGATGCTGATGAGAGAAGAACACAGATGTCATTGCTGTGCTTAATTTCTCTTTCTTAATCTAGAGAGTATCTTCTAACATGAAAATAATTGTTTTAGCTTGCTAATGTTGTAGCCAAGGAGGTGATTTTCTGAGCATATTTTAATATTATTACAAATTTTATTTTGTAAAAAATTATGCATTTATGATTTTCTTCTAATTTATTAATTCCAAGGAAAGTAAATATGTTCAATTTATGTATATATATGTACTCAAAACTGTTATGTTTTTTCCCATACTTTTTTTTATTTGAGTACCCACTTGGAAACAACGTTTTGAAATTACCATTTGCTTTTCCTTTAGTCTATATTTTTATTTGTCTAATATGTAACATGTGCAGTAGGATGAGTGCTATAATATATGTCAATGTTACATCTTGATTAAACTAAGTTTTTGGACTTAGAGAAAAGCATTACTTCTATGTGAATATAGCAAGAAAATTCTGAGCATCAGAAGCCTTCCCAGAATGCTGCTGGAGCATCAAGTTTTCCAAGTTTGGAAGTGAAACAGAAGCTTCCATTGCATTTTAGGTCACATCTCTCTGCACACACATTAATAGTATTATTCCTTGCATGGTATGCTAAAAAACTGAATTCTGTGTGCTAATTAACTCTCCACTATAGAAAGTAGGAAGTAGGCTTATTGCTTTAATAACACTTGGCAATGGGACTTTTTCACTGATGAGGGACTCCTGAAATGGCTTAGTGGTTAGGATTTGCTACTCAGGCATGAGAATCTAAGTGTCCATCCATGTCAAGCTTGGGTATGGACACATATGGCTATTATCTCAGTGGTAGAGGAGCCTGGAGGCTTTCTAGTCAGCCAGCCAAAACTGTAAAGGTCAGGGAGAATCTGTCTCAAGAAATGATGTAGATAAGTGATTTAAAAAGACAGATGTTAACCTCTGGCTTTTACCTGAAAAATTGTGCTAACCTGTCATTAAAAATGATGACCATTGACTCCTGCTGGCAACTGAACATATAAAATGTGGGTCCTGTAACCCAGCAACAGACCCCTAACTTTATATAATTAAAATTGAAATTCATTATCCACTCAGAGCTGGTGGCTGTTATATTGGACAGTAGTTTTATCACTATCAGAAATATCTTAACACTTTGTGAAGCAGAGTGTTGACTTTTGGTTCCAGTTCATTTCCTTGAAGATTAAATATTAGACTGAAGTGTGAACTAATTAACCTTATTAATAAAAAACTGGAGTCAAATACTGGGTAAAAACATAAAGTATTAGAGCAGCAAAGGAACAGCCACAGTCACTTCCTACCTTTCCAGATCCGATGACTAAATGGGCCATCCTGTCTCCACTCTGCCTTATCACTTTCTGTAAAGGCATGGGCCACCACTGCCCAGCTTCTATCGTTAACTAGTGACTATCTCCACCCTCTGATATCCAGGCAAGTTTTACTTGTCACAACACAAACAAAATGTCATACAACATTAGATAGTGAAGAACTCATACTCTTAAAATATAATACAAAAAAGATACCAATAAATGGTTCAAGTAGTGATATGTTTTAGTTTCTGCTGCGGGATGATCCTTCTACATACTGTAAAGATTTGTTGTTGTGATGGGTTAATAAACTATCTGTTCAACCAATAGCAAGGCAGGATAAAGTTAGGTAGAAAAGCCAAACTCAGGAGGGAAGAAAGGAAGAGTGGTGGAATCAGAGTCACCAGCCTGACCAAAGGGAAGCAAAATAAGAATGTCATCTTGAGAAAAGGAGAGATGGCTCAGTGGTTAAGAGCACTGACTGTTCTTCCAGAGGATGTGAGTTCAATTCCCAGCAACCATATGGCAGCTCATAACTGTCTGTAGTTCCAGTTCCCAGTTCCAGGCAAACAACAAGGCAAATAAGTAAATGTTTTGTTTTTTTGTTTTGTTTTGTTTTGTTTTGTTTTGTTTTTGTTTTTAAAGAAAAAAGGTACCAAACCACATGACTAAACATACATAAGAATTATAGGTTAATTTAAATGTAAGAGCTAGTTATTAATAAGCCTCATGAATTACACCAAGCATTTATAATTAATATAAGCCTCTGTGTAGTAATTTGGGAGACAGCTGGTATGTGTTTTGGAGTTGCTGGCAGAACAGAAACTTCCACCTACAAGTTTCTTTTAGAGAAGAGCACTAAAAATTTCAACTATGCAACAATGGCCATTGTGGAACCATCACACCCAAGGAAGATGAGTTGGCAAAAGGCAAGACTGTGTGAACTCAACAACAAGGTACAAGATCCTTCACTACTAGTGTCACAGTTACTTGACATTCACACTAAAAAGTAAGAATACCACTTAGATAACCACTGCCAGGGTATCTTTTATGCTGTCCATATTTGTTGAGTGAATGGATACATTTGTTGTCAACTTGAATATACAACATTATTAACCCTTTAGGTTTTTTTCTTTTAGAAAATTTGTTTTCCTTTTTCTCTTATTCTTATGTTAGAATGTCAACTTGCACACATGTATACTACAGAGCTGTTGACTCACCTGGAATAGGGATTACAGGCATCTGTGAGAGACTTGACATAGGTACTAGGAACTGACTTCAGTTCTCTGTAATAGGAGAAAGTTTTAGTCTTAACTCTATAATCTTAAAGCTTAGCATTTCTCATACCTGAACTTGAACAGTGGTTTTAAATATGAGTAGTTTTTCATATAAGAGAAATATTTTGATTTTGAATAAGAGAATGATGAGCACAAATTTCTGATTTTGAGTTGCTAGACATATCTATTTCCAGAGAAGGCTAGAGATGTGTGGAGTTCTAGGCCTTGACTGGAGTTAAAGAAAAGCCCCTCGGATGGTCCCACAGACTTGGAGATCATGAGAAAGCAAGAGAAAGGTCAAAATGTATTGAAGTTTAATTTCCTAGACTACTTATCATAATGTATTGTCTGAGAGGCACTTTCAATACCTCTTCACTACTTTGATCACTCTACATCAGTTAGTCAAGTTAGTAAATTTCTCTTTGGTTGTATTCTGAAACAGATATTTTTCTTATGAGTGCCTAATATTGCCGTTTTGAGAATTAGTAGTTAATTTTTAATAATATTATTTGAACCCAACAAAACTATTCAGTTTAACAATAACAATGATTGTAATAGTTTCATTTCTATGAATAAGACTCACTCAGACAATTTATAAATGAAAAAAATTATTTGTAATTGTGATTCCCTAAATTAA
Organism: Sigmodon hispidus; assembly: GCA_004025045.1. Lineage (NCBI taxonomy): Eukaryota > Metazoa > Chordata > Mammalia > Rodentia > Cricetidae > Sigmodon > Sigmodon hispidus. The sequence goes on from PVIH01007519.1 coordinate 69,124, forward strand.
GTGTTCATCATGACTGAACTCTCAGCATGGTAGCTGAGAGCTCACATCTTAAACCACAAGCAAGAGGCAGAGAGAGACTGGGTATGGGGCTATTCCTTTGAAACCTAAAAGTCAATCCCAGTGATACACTTTCTCCAACAAGGCAAGACCTTCTAATCTTCTTCAAACAATACCACTAAATGAGGCACAAATATTGAGACATCCAAGTCTGTGGAGGACATTTTATTTAAACCACCACAAAGATGCTGCCTTTATTATAGGCACAGTGTTCTCTGTATCTCACTATTGCCCAAGATCAAACATATATGAAAATACTGAAAAAACAGTGCATAAATGTCAGCACTTACTATTGTCATTTGAAACAAATCTGAAGATAATTTAATAATTACTTTTATTTATGGTGCAAAGCAGTTCTTCAGTAAGCCAGAAGCCACTTAACAGTTTCTGTGCTTCTTTAAGATGCTCTCAGATATTCCTTTGATTACTTGGTCCCTAGTGCTGAGTAAGTGGTGTGTGGTGGTACATGTCTAAAATATAGCACTAGGGACGTGGAGATAGGGAGATTAGAAATTCAAGGTCATTCTTAGTTATAGAATACATTTTACAAGTTCTAGGCCAGCCTGAGGTTAGAGACCTCCAAAAAAGAAAAAGAAAAAAAAGAGGAAGAGAGATGGGGTAGGGTGCACAGGGAGAAAAAGGAAAGGGAGAGGAAGAAAAAAATGAGTATCTTTGGTATTTTTGTATATATGAATTTATGCAAATATATGTAAGTATTTATGTGCATCATCTAAAAAACTAGAAAGACTTTACATGTCCAGTATCAGAGGTATTCGTTAAGAATTTTAACAGCAAAGACTGAGAATGGGACATTGAACACTACAGAATACATACATAGAAAAATAACATTAGTCTGATGAGGAAAGAAGAGTATAATATCCTTGTACTGTGTTGAAGTATACAACATGTGCACTTGTGTATAAAACGAATATTCCCCATACAGTTACTTCTAGAAGTTTCACAGTTTCTAGAAGGTTGACACCTGTAAAGACTCCAATCTTATGATCGAAGACGGGTTTGAATCTCAGTACTTATATTAGCTGTGTGCCACTGACCAGTCACCAATCCTGTCTACGGATCCAATTCATGTTCAGGTCAGCTGTTGTGTGTACAGGAAGGGGTGACACACATAAAGCAGTTGTTATTGTTCTGTTTTGTTTTTTAGAAATGAGTCTTATGTAGCTCAGGCTAGTCTCAAACTTTAAAGGTAGTCAAAGATCATCTTGAACTTTGATCCTCCTTCTCTACCTTTTGGGTCCTGAGATTACAGGTATGGATCACCAAGTCTGGTTTGGGTGATGCTGGTGATCAAATCCATGCTAACCAAGTTCTCTGCAAGCTGAGCTGTGTCTTTAGCCTAATCAATATTGTTTAGAATTCAGGGCACCATATTGCCTACTACCAATCTATTTCCCTTACAAAATACCAGAGACTTTCCAGACCTGAGAAATTTCTCTCACATTTTATTCATTTTTTTAAAAGAGGCAATTTCAAAACCTGAATTTTTTTTTTCTTTTTGGAATATGTCTTCTTGGATCTCTAGTAGATGACAAGAAATTAATGGTTAATGTGATAAATCTCCCTCAATTGGACAGTAATCTTTGTCACCAAGTAGAATTTGAAATGATGTAAAAAATCTCCAACTGAAGGTCATGTTAATATCAATCTACAACAGAAGCTGAAAGCCTCAGATGGCTAATCTTAAAGAACTAGCAAAGTTTGCTTTCATTAAATTCCATAATATAGTCTAAAGTATATACAATAGCTCATTACTCTGGATGTTTTCCCCTAAGATTTGAAGAAGACAGGATTTCTGGTAAATATGTAGCACTTTCTTTTTTTAAATTTATTTTTATTTTATTATTATGAACAAAGAAGTCATACTTTCTATTCTTGTATATCCTTATTCAAGGTCCCTTCCCCCTCCCACCACATCAGGTCATTCTTCTCCACAAATCCCATCCCCTCTCTGGGCAGGCAGCAGGCAGTGCCAAGGTCCTGCTGTCCCAATATTGCTTAGTTCAGCCTCCACTCCTGGCACTTCTAGTTTTCTCCCCACAAACTCAAGACTGAATCAGATACCAAGAAACTTTCTTCATAGCATACAACAGTGTATAAAATAAATTATCTTGATAAGTGAAAAAGAAAAAGCTGACATTAGATGAAGAAATCTTGCCACTTACTTGTAGAGATAAGAGAGAGCTTAAGAAAATCAAATGGGATTAAAATTATTTGTCCTGTAAGTATTTTCTTTAACTACTGAAGTAGTAATTAGTAACTTGTCCCTGTATATTACTCCATGTGTTAATGGATATTTTAATTGGTGTGGTGTTTAAATGCCTGCTTGCATATTTCTGCTAATTTCTTAAAAATTCATAATATAAATTGGTTTTTAAAATGATAGATAATAACATTTTAATTTACATATTGTTTATAGAACTTATTTGAGAGATAATAAAATCTATTGAAATATTTGCTATCTCAGATGGTTCCAAGTTTTGTTTTGTGTGCCATTGTTTTTTAAACACTTGAATGCCTATAACAAAGGTATTTTCAGGACAGTAGGAAAAACTGAGGGTATCAGTTGTAGAGAGCTGCCTGCTGCTACACCCTAAAGATGGTACTGATTTTTGGCCTCCACCCCCCGTGGGTGAGTGCTCTCTTTTGATAAACAACTCCTTATTTGGCTTGAGCCTGGGGCGTGGTTTGCTGTTGCGTATGTGAACCTATGAGCTGTGCCCACATGGCTTATTGGGATTGGATGCCCTGAGAGTTTCTAATCAGTGGGCGGGGTTTCCCGGGAGAGGAGAAGGAGAAGCAGAGAGAAGGACAAAAGGAGAACACTTGTAAAGGTCCCGAATAAACTGCTGAAAGAAGATCCTGGGTGTTGCGCTTTCCTTGCTGGCAAGGTTGCTCGGGACAAGTGGTGGCCCGTACGGGGAAGCAACTCCTGCTGAGCTTCAGGCATCAGAACTTTATACAGTTGGGGGGTCGACCGGTAAGTCCCAGGTAAATTGGGATCCGCAATCAAAGTGGGTAGCTCCGACCTGTAGATAAGGCGGAGAGGAGGGAGCTCACTGACGAGTGGGGGTAACCTCTTATAGCCATGGATGCACAGCAGCCTTGAGCTTAAAGGACGCACGGCAACTTTGAGCTTAAAGTGAAAATAACAGCAGTTGCAAACTTGAGCTCAAAGTAAAAGTAAAAGCATTAGCAAAGCTGGGGCTGTTTGGTAAGGGCTCCAAGAAGATTTTTAAGGTTATACAAGGATGGGGTCTTCAACCTCACATCCAATTTTTTTGGCTCTTAAGGAGCTGCTTCATTAAGGTTTTTCTGAGTCTGTTCTGCTTGCTAGCAGTGGGAGAGACTTGTGGGTTCCTATACCATATTGAAAAGCAGCCAAGAGGGGCGGAGTCAGCATTTAAAGCAATAGCAACATTTTAAAAGCTCTTTGAGTTGAAAAATGATTTAGAATTCTCAATAAAAGAGATATTTAGACTCTCAAAACCTCTAAATGGGGAAGGAAATAAAGATTTAAAAAAGCCACAAAAAGATGGCAGATAAACAGAGAGTCTGGATTCTGGTTATTGCATTTTCTTGTAATTTTTTGACTTTTAATGAGCTAACTGCAGAGAGACAATTGATTACTAAGGCTGCTAAGTTAAACAAATGCATATACTTTAAAGATATCCTGACTTTGAAATCTGTTTATAAGAATAAGTTACTTGGGAAAAGAGTTTCTGCTTTTGTCTCCACGGAAGATCAAAAGCTGTGGATTGGTTCTAGGCAGGTGTGGTTCCCTTTGCCAAGGCCACCTGAAGCTGATAACAGGATGCCTTAGTGGTGTTGGGAGGAGAAATCAGAGTGGGCAGGCAGTGAAGAAGGACAGAGTGAAGGGGGAGAGTTGTACCCCAACCTTGCTGATATAGAAACTCCTGAGTCTACAGACTCAGAGGAAGAGCTCTTGGGAGATATTAATTGGATTAGAGGATATCTTACGATTGCAAATTATGAATTGAATCCCCTTTATGACATTCTGAAAGGAGAGTTGGCTTTAGACTCCATGAGAATGATAACAGTGGAAGCCAGAAAAGCATTGCAGGTAGTTGAACAGAGGTTGCAGGATGCCTGCCAAAAAATAGGATAGAGGAAGGAAAAGATTTTGTCCTATGCCTTTTATCCACATTCAGACAACCCACAGGGGTACTATGGCAATCAGGTCCACGGTTGTGGATATACCCAAAGGTATCGCCTAGTAAAAGATAGAACATTACCCTACAGCATTAGCTGATTTAGCTCAGAATGGCATCCAGTAATCCATTCAGTATTTTGGGCATGCACCAGCCATAATAATTGTGCCATACACAGCAGCACAAGTTAACACCCTGTGTGCTGTTGTTGATGATTGGGCAATTCTTCACTGTACCTTTGCTGGAAAAATAGATAATCATTACCCATGAATCCTCTTATGACATTTTGTAAGGAGCACCCCATAATTTTTCCGAAGGTCACCGTCACAGAGCCAGTGGCGGGAGCTGTCATTGTATTCACTGATGGCTTGAAAACAGGAGTAGGTGCCTATATGGTGCAAGGCAAACAACCAGTTCAACATCAATTTACTCCTGGTACTCCTCAGGTAGTAGAACTTTAAATAGTATGTGAGGTGTTTAAAGAATGCCATTATGCCTTTAACTTGATATCTGACTCAGCCTATGTGGTTAATGCTTTAAAGGTGCTTGAAGTGGCAGGACCAATAAAATCATCCAGTACGGTCGCTGTCCTATTTAATCACTTGCAAGACTTGATTTTGCAACAAAAGGAGAGATTTTTTTCCTCAACATATCCATGCTTATACTGGCCTTCCTGGTCCACTTGGTGAAGGCAATGCCAAGGTGGATATGTGCACTAGACAGGACTGGGTATTTTTTACCTCTCCTGTAGTCAAAGCTCAAGAATTTCACCAGCTATATCATGTGCATGCTAAGACCTTACAACAAAAGTTTCAGATATTCAGAGCTGAGGCACGTCAGATAGTTTTGGATTGTGCTCAATGTGTGGTGTACCACCACTTACCTTCTCTAGGTGTTAATCCCAGAGGGATCTTGCCATTAAAAGTATGGCAAATGGATGTTACTCACATTTCTGAATTTGGCTCTTTAAAGTATGCACATGTTTCTGTAGATAAATGCTCTGGTATTTTGCATGCCACTGCCATGTCAGGAGAGAAAGGACACAATGTCATTGCGCACTGCCTAGAGGCCTGGGCAGCTTGGGGAAAGACTCTACAGGTAAAAACTGACAATGGCCCTGCTTATACTGGAACGTAGTTTACTGCATTCTGCAGGCAAATGGATGAACAAGTAACTCATGGATTGCCTTACAATCCACAGGGACAAGGTATAGTGGAAGGTGCTCATTGCACGCTGAAGGAATGCTTACAAAAACAAAAAGGGGGAATAGGCCACGGGCGCACCCCCAAAGAAAGACTATTTATTGCTCTGTTTACCCTTAATTTTTTAAATTTGGATGCTGATGGCTGCTCCATGGCAGATAGACATCTGACTCTCATTCCTAGCCACAGAGGCATGGTGAAATGGAAGGATATTTTCACGAGTCACTGGCATGGTCCTGATCCATTGCTTACATGGGCAAGAAGTTCTGTTTGTGTCTTTTCTCAGAACTGGCAAGATCCAGTGTGGGTACCAGAACGGCTAACCAGGAAAGTCCGAAATGACAAGTATGATGCTGACTTTGAGGGCGCGGATTGGCCCTGGAAAGGGTACCCGTCCAGGTACAAAGCCCTAATGCCATGAGCTTGTTTAGAGCCAAGAGAGATTTTAGTATTACTGTAGCTGTTGTTACAGCCATTTCCCTAGCCGCAATTGGGGCCACCATGGCCACCATTGCTATGAGTCACACCATCCAGACAGCTCAAACACTTAACAATGTGTCTGACAATGTAGCCCATGCCTTAGACATTCGAAGAGGCATTTCTGCCCAGCTTAAAGGCAGGCTGATGTTGGTTAACCAAAGGATTGACCTGGTGCAAGAGGTGGTTGATGTTCTCTTGCTAATGGCTCAGTTGGGATGCAAATGGAAGTATCAGGCCCTATGTGTGACTTCTATTCACTATGAAAAATTTTCCTATGCTGCAAATTTGTCTAAAGTTGTGTCAAGTTATTTTATAGGAAATTGGTCAGGTGAATTCGAAGCAACCATGGAGAAGTTGAGAGTTGCAATAGTTGCTGTGAATTCAACTCGAGTGGACCCTGAAATTGCTGAAGGACTGATGAGATGGATGTCCATCGCCCTCAATCATCTGAAGGAATGGGCAGGAATGGGTGCTCTGGCTGGCTTGATGGTGCTGATAATTCTGATTTGCCTGTGGTACATCTGAAAAATGAGGTTCACACAACGTAGGAGCATGACCATGATTGTTCAAGCCTTCACCTCCATTGACGGAGGACAGCCCCCACATGTTTGGCTTGCTGCCTTGAAAGAGTAATATTTGGCACGGGTTGCAAGGCTAAGCACTGCACATGGTTTTGCCTAGGTAAGGCTTCATGAAAAGCATGCCTAATTGCATACAGGTTGGCACCCACTATCCTGTCCTCATGAAAACTGGTGCTGGACAGGTCTGTCCCTGTCTGAGTGAATGACACCTGGATTAGGGATAGCACAAGTCCTCTTGCACAATGGGGATTAGGCCTCTACTCTTGCCTGCTGCTTTTGCTTGATTTTTTAATTTTTTAATTATTAAATAAGGGGGAGTTGTAGAGAGCTGCCTGCTGCTACACGCTAAAGATGGTGCTGATTTCTGGCCTCCACCCCCCGTGGGTGAGTGCTCTCTTTTGATAAACAACTCCTTATTTGGCTTGAGCCTGGGGCGTGGTTTGCTGTTGCGTATGTGAACCTATGAGCTGTGCCCACATGGCTTATTGGGATTGGATGCCCTGAGAGTTTCTAGTCAGTGGGTGGGGTTTCCTGGGAGAGGAGAAGGAGAAGCAGAGAGAAGGACAAAAGGAGAACAATTGTAAAGGTCCTGAATAAACTGCTGAAAGAAGATCCTGGGTGTTGCGCTTTCCTTGCTGGCAAGGTTGCGCAACAACCAGTTTTATCTTTATCTCATTGGCAAACCATAAATATTCTTGAAGCAACAGAAAAATCTCTTAGAGCTCCTCTCCTTTATTCAAGATAGTAAAACAAAACAAAGCATATGAAATTGAGAAGTGATATGGTATAAAATTCTGACAAATTAGCAAATGTATTTTTCTAAAAAGCAAGGAAGTCTCCAAGAAAATGGGTCAGTGGATAAGAGAGCTTGCTATACACTGATTCTAACCTGAGTTAGAATCCCCAGCACCAAGTTTGTCTGTTTGTTTGTTTGTTTTGTTTTTGTTGTTTTGAAAGTTGTAAAAATGCAGGTATGACTGTGTGCATGCTTGTAACCTCAGTTCTCTAATAGGCAGAGACAGAAAGACTGCTAGATTACCTGGCCATTTCTTGTCTCTATCACCAAGTAGTAAAGTCTTTGTCCAATACCACTCTCTCCTTTTACTTTTAAACCAAATTCTCTGAAATTCTCATGTACGTGTGCTAGTAGAAGAAAGAATTACATCTGGCAGACTGACAAAGACAAGGCCAGGAACTATTAATCAACAAAGATAACTCGAAGGTGTTTGCCAGCATATTAGTTTTAGGTCTGTGAGCATTGTTTCTCTCCTCAATAAACATTCCCTGACTTAGGGAAATTTGTAACAGATAGGGTCTGGGCCTTCAGGCTCTGGGCAAGAGGGTGACATTGATCTTTCCTTCTTTCCTTAATACCTGAGTGTTTGAGTCTACTCAGGTGTCTTGTGCAAACTATTCGCTTTCACAAATAGAGACATTCAGTTCCTCCACTCTCTTTTTAAGAATCTTTTGGCTAAAATTTTCTTATTTCTTGTAAGACTTTAAAATGTCCCTTTTCCATTTGCAAATTATTACTTATTTTACTGCTGAGAAGACTTTACAACACTTCTTGCTTTTCTCTTGACTACTCATATTACATAAACCAAATTTTTGTTGTGTTAATCAGTTTCTGGTAGTTCCCTCTTGTAAACCTGTTTTGAGAAGTTCTTGTTCTACTTGGTTTTTATTAGTTCTCCTTTAGGTGTGCACATATGTAATGGGCTCTTTCACATTACATAGTGCAACTTTGCACATTCAAATTTGATTCTGCCATTGGCAAGCAAGCAAGCTCTTTAAATATTCTCTTTAGCTACTTTTACTATTTTATCAGGCACTAATAAAATTCTGAACACATAGTAGGTCCCCAACACAATAACTTAATTAAACTAAATCACAATGAATATACTAGCATTTAGATAATATTGAAACTTAATTGGATTTTTAATAAGAATAGATTTTCAAGTTTTAATTATATACTCCAAGATTACAGACTTCATGTGAGAAACTTTGGGCCTGTTAAGTAAGGTGATAAAATTAGTGCTTACTTATTGGATTCTTAATCAGAGAAGCTAGTCTGTACTGTAGCTGAAGTAATGTCACAAAAATACCTTCCCCTCTGCCTTTCACAGACTCTCTTGTGTCTTCTAATTATCGCAGACACATTTCAAAAACTTCATTGTTGCTTATTAGGTGGAAATCTAGGTCACTCTGGGAGTTGCAGTAGGTGGAAATGTATACATTGTTTTGCATGGAGATCCTTTTTCTTTTTTTTTTTTTAACTCATGTTTTATTTACTTTGTTAAAAATAGCTCTTCTTCTTCTCAGCTTCCTCACTGCCGTCATTTTAAGAGGGAAAGAAAGGCAATATTATTATGATTTTAAAATCTGAAATTCAGAGACTAAGTGTTTGAATTTGCTGATTTAAAAATAAAACTTTAAGACTGGCAAGACAGCTCATCAGGAACTCTTGGATACTCTCAGGTTCCCCTTTCTTTCTTGGGTATTTGACTCTGGTCTTTTTTAAAAGAAGTTCTTGTGCATCTGTCAGCAATTTTTTACTTGTAGTAAAGAATACCAGTTTAGACTAGAGTAAATTAGAAAGAACTGCCTCTAGGCTGTAGGGCAAGACCAGAGCAGGAACACATGCAAATTACCACTGGCATTCTTCCTCGGTCTGTGCTCTTATTTCATATCTATTTTTTTCTTTCATATTTCAGACATAATTTTTGTTAGTTAATTGCTATTTTGACAGCATGTGGTTTCTTCATTTATTTCCAAAGCATTTATTATATTTCAGAGGTCCAACTCATACAAACAGGAATGTCAGACCCATTTCAAACTCACAGAGAAGAAAATTGATCTGCTCAGTCTGATTCAGCTGTTTATAGCAGGACAAATCAAACATAATTAGGAGGTGAGGTAAGACCGTAGTATAAGAAATGTCTCATACTAACCCTGGATATTTGGAATGTCAGAGAGCACCTTGGACTGGTCCAGAACTCAGTGGTTTGATGCTATTTTTGCCTCAAAATTTTGCTAAATAAACCTTTTAATATTTATTTCACCATTTGCAAGTGAAAAAGTTAATTTTCAGTTCTTGTAATTAGCTTAAAAATAGAACTTCCCCAGCTACCTTTACCTCATTTTGTGGAGGAAAACAAAATTCTAATTCATGATTTTCTTTCCTTCCATCTGTTTTTCTTTTTCACTTTTTATGTATATGTGTATTTGTATAGATGTAAATGTTTATTTGGGGGTACATGTAAACATGCATGTACTGATAGTGAGATCTGAGGATAACATTGTGTATCTTTCTCTTTCTCCATCTTAATACAATACACACACACACACACACACACACACACACACACACGAAGAGAAACACTTATATTTGAAGCACCAAGAAAACGTTCCCTGAGTCCGCTATGCTTGCTTGCAATACGTACTGAGTCATCTCTAAAGCTCCACAAAATACCACTGTAATGATTACTGATGGGATCCAGTTAAAGTATCTCAATTTGTATTATAATGAATGCATGAAAGCATCAACAAACATCTCAGATAGGTATGGAAAGCTGCATGCATGTTTAAAGCAATTAACAAGGGTAGAGTTAATCATTATAACATATAGCTATAAACCCTTGATTAATCAAAAGCTATTTATGCTAATTTTCTAAATGCTTCAGTAAACTAGTCCTTATCTTTGGCTAGAAATAAAAATGAACAAGATTATCTAGAAAGAGATTCCCAAGGTTATCACAGAACTTGTCAATTGGCTCTTTCAGGGATGAATTTCAGTGTTCCCATATGGTGTCATGGTCCAGATAAATTGAAATTTGCCCATTTCCATGCCATTCTTCACATTTGTTTATGTGAACCCTGGGAACTTTTTCTTTTCAGAGATGCAACATCATCAGAGTTGAAGCACAGAGCTGGGAAGAATGACGGTCTGGCTTCTTTATAATCAGAGCCACACAGCCATCCATACCTCATTCGTTTTTTGTTCTATTTGGCACCTTTTCATATCTTCTTAGAGTCAGGCCACCCGAGATAATTTTAGAAGAAAGGGAACAGCTCTATATTCAAAATCTGTGCTTATTACCAAGAACAGAGCCGTGCTTCCTGTGGCTTTCAGACTATTCCAGAGGAGGAAGAGGAAGAAGCACTGAGGAACAGGAGTTGGCCAAGCTCCTGAGGGTATTCCTTCCTCCCCCAGCACTGTTTGTACTGCTACCTGTGGCCTCAGGTCCATCTGACTTTGCATGGGAATCAGGATGGGATCTTACCCAGGCTCTGGGATACAATTGTGAGGCTGCTTCTAACACTGTAGCCTCCTCTAATAACTAGCTCTACATAAAAAAGTCTGAAATTTTGGCCTTTTCAATCAGTGTAGTTTAGGACATTCTTTACCTGAAGTGCCTGTAGGTACTTCTAAAAACTGTTGATAATGAACTTCAATAGGGACTATTACATCACAATGTCTAAACTAGTATTAAAAAAGCATATTGAAAAGTTTTGGATAGTTGATAGCTGGTATTTCTAGGCCTTTAATACATAAAACGCTTTCATTAATTATTTGAGAATTTTATATATGCCTACAGTAGATTTTGATCATATTCACAGCTCCCAATATTTCCCCCTAATCTGTGGCCATTTTATTGAGTCACCCTTACTTTTGGAGAAAGGTAGAGTATGGCCCAGAATTTATAACTTTCTCTTTGATTAGAGATGCTACTAACACATTATTTTTGAATTTGGCTCCAGCTACATTGCTGCCCTCAAAAGTTTTGTTCTCAAACTGACAAATCTGGTAAGAGGAAACCTTAATTTAAGAATTGTCTCTACAATATTATCCTGTGGATATGTCCGTTGTGCATTTTCTTTGTCCTTTTAAAATACTTTCTTTGAGAGTTTCACACAACATATTTGGATCACACTCACTTCCAAATCACTCCTCCTACATCCACACTTACTCCAGAAGACTTGCAAAGCTTTCCATCATCCTTCAAATACTCTTATTGACTCCAGTCAGTGTTATGAATATCCTAGATGTGCTTTTTGTTCATATTTCATTATTAATTTATTGTTGATATTTATTATGATACTTAATGACCCAGTCCCTTCACCTTGTCTCCCTCCCTAATTCTCTGTTTTCTATATGACCCACTCAGGTTTTTATTTGGTTTGCTGTGTTTTTCATTTGGAACATCATTCAGTTTTTGTTATTGTCAGCAATTCTTTCTATTTCCTTTTTTAAAAAAAAATTCTTTCTATTTTCATCTCTTGGATCAATGTCCTTATTTTATTTACCTTGGATTTTATTTCTTTTCACATATCTTAGAATTGTTTGAACAAACTTAGAGACGTTCCCTAAAATTCTTTGTCTGGTAATTCTCCAAATTCATTTTTTATTATGTGCAATTCTTATAGGGGATTAGTGACTTGAGAAAACACGTTATTTTGATCTTCCATGTTTCTGTTGCTGCACTGCTATTTGCACATGTAGAGTTAGTGAATTAGCAGAGTTTTCCTTTCTTTTGTATTTTTTATTTAAAAATCATAGTCACTTTTTTTTCTTTCAGTGGTGGTGCTTGCAGTGATCCATGTGGGAAGTAAATCAGTTGAACTGTTCTTTCATTCTATGAGACTGATATTTAGGGCTAGAGTCCATCTGTGGTCTTCCTTTAAGTGTCAGGTATTGCCTTACATCAGCTAACATCACCTTGTTAAATTTGTAGCTTTCTCAGTGAATTGTGGAACTCTTCATTTGCCTGTGGGACTTTTCCAGAGTCAGATCTGATCCCCACCCTGGGTCCAAAGATTTCTCCAAAGCTACTGCAATCTTTGAATTTTCTCTAGCATCCATAAACCTTAGCATGCTGAAGACTTATCCACTCTGTGTCCTCAGCATCTGCTTGAGGTGCTGGGAAGCATGAAGCTTCCAACACCACTATGTGTGGTATTTGTTGATTGATAATTGATGGAGAAGAGCTCAGCACTGTGAACAGTGCCATCCATGGACAAGTAAGCCTGGGCTCTGTAAGCAAGATATTTGAATGTGAAACTGAGAGAAGTCAATAAGCACAGTCTCTCCATTGCTTCTATTTCAAGATCATGCCTTGATGATGAGCTATAACATGGAAGATGAAAGAGACAGTTCCCTCTCCAAGTTGCTTTGCTCATGATGATCATTATAGCATCAGAGAAGGAAACTAGAACAACTATGTATCTGAGATGATTTTACAAAATCATCTAATAGTCTAACTGAAAATGTATTTGGTGTTACAAGTCAACAAAACATAATCATGTTACTAATTATACCTACATATAAACATATAAAATGCAACATTACTGAAGAAAAAATAATTTTCATCATTATAGTAAAATTATTTATTATTCTCATTAAGAATAATTAATATGATCTATATGAATAACAACTTAAATGACAGTGGTAATAATGGTGACTGCAACATCTGCAATTTAAAGGCATCTTCCTCTAAAGAGCCTAAAATATGATGAAATAACTGAGTGATGTTTTAAAAAAATTTACTAAGTTCTTTCTAGTAAATGACAACCATATTTCTAAGAAACAAATATTTACCTACATGATGATAAAGAAACTGCTTTCTCAAAAGTAAATGGAAATTAGAAAATTAGCATGTGGCTTTATGTCAAATCAAATAGTTGTAATGTAGTTTTATAAGCATAAGACCAAATGAAATTATGTTTATTTCACAAAAGTCAGAACTGATTTATGCAAATCCATTTACAATGCAATGGAGGTTAGACTGAACATCTAAAATTTCTACAAAATATTTTTGTACCAAGACTGATATAAATTTAATTGGTGAGTCACAATATTCATTGAACCAAAAGACAGATTAGAAATGACTTATTTAGTGGGTTTAAATCCACAAAGAAATTTTATTTTGTTTTTTCCTTTAATAAAAATAGATTTTTTCATCATATGATATATCTTGATTAGAATGTTCTTTCACTGTACTCTTCCCAGATCATCTCCACTTCCCCTTCCAATCACATCAACTCATTTTTTGTGCCTCATTAGATTAAAAAAAAGAATCAATGAAATATTAAAATAGAAAAAACGAAAATATGATAAGATAAAACTATTATATAGAAGTAGGACAGGACAAACCAACAAAAGATAGAGCCCAAGAAAAGACACAAGAATCAGGGACCCATTCGTTTGCTTACCAGGAATCCCAGACAACTCCTAAACTAGAAACCATAATATATACATAGAAGACCTGGTACAGACTGGTGCAGGCCCTGCACATGCTGCTTCAGACACTGGAAGTTCATATGAGCTTTGCTCATGTTGATTTAGAGTGTCATTTTCTCTTGATGTCCCCCATCCCCTCTGGCTCTTACACTTTTTCTGCCTCCTCTTCTGTAGTGTTTCCTGGCCTCTGCAAGGAACAGTCTGATGGAGATCCAGTTGAGTGTTACAGGAACTCTTTCACTTTTGCATAATGTCTGTCTCTGTCTAAGTATTTGTTCTCATCTACTGCATGGGTAAGCAAGAAGGATTTTTATACCTTTACTATATGTAAACTGTATTTTTGTTTCTTTAGTATTTTCTCACCCATATAAATACCATAGTGTAGAATGCAACAATACTAAGAGTTCCTACTAAGTTTTATTTCTCACACTGAAAACTGAAAGCACTATCACTAAAAAACACTTTAAAAAAGAATTTTTAAATTAAAAGTACAAAAAACAAAAAAGAAAGGAAACTTAATCAATGTACGTACAAAAAAAAAAAAAAAAAAGAAAGGAAACTTAATGTACAAAGTCCACTTCAGGGTCATTAAAGGCCAAGTAGAACATAGTATTGTCTTTGAATGTTTCAAACATCTTCCTATTTAATTTCTTTCAGATGGATTATATTCGGTTTGAGTAAACATTAAAATTCTCTAGATATAATATAAATGGCTAAGTATGGTGGTAGAAAGGACATACAAATTGGTTTTTAAAAGTTGAATTGCATAGTTAGAGAAATAACTCAATGCTTAACAACACTACTCTAAGAGAAGATCTGGGTTTTACTCCTAGCACCTATCTTCTTTGATACTATCTTTTGGCTTCTGTGGCATCACACACTCATGATCCACTCACACGCCCATAAAAATAGAAGCTAATCTTTAAAAAAAAAATAGTTAAAATAATTATTTTTAGTATAACCAAAGTATTTAGTTTACAATCTTTTGTTTGCATAATTTTTCTGTCTTTTAGATATACTTTGTAATATTTCTTAAGCAATATGATTTTCTTCAGCAATCTAGCTTTGAGATTCCTGCTTCTAGGATCATATATTCATGAATATCCATGTTACAATAATCAATGGTTTGATGTAACAGAGAATATTTTCAGAAACTCTGTTATGTGTTCAAAAATCAACTAATTTGTCCAGGCTGAAAAGCATGACTGTGGTTCTTCAAGGTCAAAGGAAAATTTCCAGACTATAGTATTAATTGACCGCTATGTTGTGAAAGGTACCATACTAGATTCATGGGTCACAGACAGGAAAGGCTTCAATGAGCATATATGTTTAAGGAAGGTGCACTGGACACCAGTACCAGGTGATATCTGTAATATGACATCACAACCAAGGGGATGCATGCCAAGTAACCCTTTAACATCTTTTCCTAGTGGTAAGTACAACATCACATGTGGCTGAGCATGAACTTCAGAGTCAGATACTTATGAGGGAAGTTACTTTATCTTCCTTTTCCTGTCTTCAACATCTGTAAAATTTCTGTGTTGAACACTGTTACAAAACTTAAATAGGTTAATTTATGCTTTAGTTTGAGCCATGCAATATTGCTAATTCAATGGTTTTTGATTGAACAAATGACATTTAAAATTCATTCACTGTGGATATTGGACTTCATTAAGGTTTATTAGGAAAAGTTTTTAAGAGTGCCAAAAACAAGTCATAGACAAAAGAGTCAATAAGAACAAGGCTCCAATTATAACAGTAGAAAAAGCTTGAACTTCATATGTCTATCAGTCCTGGAAAGGCACAATAACCCATGCAATATTCTCTCTTACTCAAGGCAAGAATGAAAGCTTTAAGGAGTTTCAGAGTCATACATGTAGTGTACAATTGTATTAGAACCATCAACTCTGTGCTTCTCTGAGATGATGGATATATTTCTGTGCCCAGTTTAATGAGGCTCAAGTGGCAGTTCTATCAGTGGAGTATTGCTGGCTTAATCAACAGATTGAGTCCAGACAAGTGTTTATTATGAGAATCAACATGAAGGACCTGGAAAGTTGATCAGCAGTCATGATTTATGTTCAGAATTTTCAATACCAAATAGAAGTGTCCTTCACCCATCTGTTTTAGTTTTCTATGTGACAGGTGAAATGTCCAGACAGGCAACAACTACATCAGTCAGAAAAAATGTAACAAGGGTCATTAAGGGTGGTCAGTACACACTGACCTTTTATCCCCTGAATGCAAGGGCTGTATTCACTTTCATATCTGCATAGCTTAATGCGAAGGTTGAATGGTTAGAGTAAATCAGTAGATGCTGTCACATTTTAACTTAATAATTAATATTAATTAATTAATTAGTTAATAAGATAATTAGCCTGGGAAGCTTGGAATTCATTGATTTGAATAGTTTCATCAATGTTTGACTTTGGTTCTACGGTGATTAGAAGCCAAGGAATCATATTTTAAAATTGTAAACCCCACTCCCACCCCAAGAAAACCAGACAATAGTCTTCTTTGGGGGTATTAATTTTAATATGAAAGGCACATTCTTTTGTTTTCTACCATTTCTGGAAATCCAAACTACTCACTGAGAACAGGACTTCTCATCCAGTCAGCCAGATCCAGATGTCAGAACATCTGACATGGAAGCCAAAAATGATGATCAGTTGATCAGTAACAAAGTGTTTGTGTGAACTTTATTTTTTATGTGTATGTCACTTGAATGTTCAGTTTTGAGTTAAGTTTTCAAACTATTTCCAAATTACTATAACATTTTTCTACTAATTACAGCCAAACATGGGTGACACAGTTTATTTTTAATCCAGTTAAAATATCAGGGAAAACTTTTCACTTGCTTATTAGCATTTTAATCTTTCAGAATACATGTTACTTTTTTTTTTCTTTAGTAGAACCTTCAATTCATTGAACTGGGACTACAGGAGTCAAAAGGAGGGATAGAAAGATAACTTTCCTCAAGGGCCTCCTGTAGGTAGAAGTTCCTGTACCTCCAGTAACTCCAAAATACCCAGCAGTCACTTTCCAAATAATTGACTCAGAGGCTTATTATTACTTACAAATGCTTACCTTGTAGCTCAAGCTTATTACTAACTATTAAATGAACCCATACTTCTTACCTATGTTTAGCTATACGACTTGGTACCTTTTCTCACCATTTTCATCTTGCTTTTTCTTACATCTGGCAGGAGACTCTTGACTTCATCATTCCTTTCCCTAGCATTTTTAGTTTAGTAGCCCCAACTATACTTCCTGCCTTTTTATTGGCCAATAAGCATTTTATTAAACCAATTACAGTGACAAATCTTTACAATATACAAAAGGATTATTCCACAGAAACTTCCAGTTTCCCAGTGAAAGTAGACATGCAAAAGATAGCCATGAAGGAACAAAAGTATGTGGCATCATCCACATGTTATGTATAGGTCATAGTACCACATGGTCTCCCATAAATATATAAACATAATTTATCAAAAGTCAGTATAAATTTAGAAAAAAAATTAAGCCAAATTACTGAAAGCATTTTTCTTGACAGTGTTTTTTTCGTTTTTGTTTTTTGTTTGTTTTCTTGACAAGTATAATTGAAAAAAATAAATAAGATAGAAGTTAAAAAGTGTTTAAGATACCTGAAATTAGAAAGTTTTTTTCTTTTTTGTGTGGGCTTTTTATAGTATACAGCTATAACTTTGGAAGTGAAGACGAAAGATCAGAAATTTTAAAAATCCTAATTTACATAGCACATTCTAGGCCAACTTAGGTTACACAAGATGCTTCTGAAACAAGCAAATAAAATGAACAATAAAAGCAAAAAATACAGTGAAATAAAAATAGATACTAAGAGAAATGGAGATATTCTAATGAGGTCAAAGCCCTGGACGAATAAAGTAGAGAGATGAAATGAGACATAATTATTTGAATAAAGACCATAAGCCATTGGAAGGTTCTAGAAAGGACCAAGATTTTGTGGAATTGATAAAATGGCATCGTTTTATTTTAAGCCATTGACAAAATTGTAATGAAAGCTCAAGTGATCAAAAGTAACAAGATTTGTGGGGAAGCAACTGTGGTAAGGGAAGCAATGGATGCTGAAAACAGAGCTCACTAAAGAATCTTTAGAATGTTTTAGCTTTCCTTTATCTAAGTCAACAAATACAAGCTTCAAAGACTGCCATTAAACTTTTGTAACTAACATTTTGCAAATATTTTTTGTAGTTATTTCTAAGTAAGCAGACTAAAGACTAGTTTTGTTTGTTATTTTCAGTTGTTTTCCTACTTACTGAATAAAAGTGTAATGCCCAGTTCTTAACTTATTTGTAGCCTATTTTGGTATCTATTTTATACACAAGACTGACCTGCATTTTGATCATTGTGGCTTACTCTATCTACTGTGAACTTCTTTATCTGCTGAGAAAAATAAAAAAGCTCATTTGGTGAGGGGTGAGAGCTACACTTACTTGTAGAATAAGAATGAGTATTTAGAATGTAATTAGAAATTATACTGGTTTAAGAAAGTGAAAGATTTAGATACTATGGCTTCATTAGTCATGGGTAGTTGGCTAAGTTTACCATACCATTTTTGTTTCCTGCTTTGACAATCAGATCTATAGACAATTTATGACTAGTGTGAACCCATGCAAACCTTGTTCTGCCCAATTTTACCATTGTACCTATGGCTATCTTATTTATCTTATTTAGAACCTGCAATAGTATGATCCTTCTTAGCTTTAGTTGACTAAGGAAACTTCACTTTGGAAAATAAATATACAAGTATTTTTTACCAATTTCATCACAAGATCTGAATAGTTCTTTCTTTTCTTTGTACAAAGAGGACAGAGTTGTAGCTTTAGCCACACCCTTCTCTATCAATCTTAAACAAATAGCTGAGCATAGACTGATTTTTAAAATCTTCAGGGAAAAATTACTACCATGTTACCAATTATCAATAACACTTTGAAAACAAATGTTTTTAAAATGGTTAGTTACATTACGAATAATGGAAAAGGAGAAGTGATCCCAATATTTATTTCATGCAATCTAACAATTATAGCAAAAAAACTCAGAATGTCAACAATAGCATATTGATATGTCCTGATAAATACCATGACTCGTCTTATTCATCATGTGTTAACTAAAATGTCTAAGTTGTCTCAAACTAGATATAAACCTTGAACTCTCTACTTGAGGATTTCAATTGACATAAAAAGAACTATATTCATTCATGACTTGCTCCTGCTTTTATAAGGATGTCTACCAAATACTTTGAAAAGAAACAATAACATTTTTGTAACTGTTTTCCACAAGATAAAGACTGCCTAGGTGTTATAGTTAAATCACTGTTTCTAACTGTAGAAAATTTCTGATCAGGGAAATATTATCATTCCTTATCTTACAGAGGAATAGCTCTCAAAGAGAATCTTCAATGGTAACCATCACTAATTAGACAATTCCACAAGGCTCATGGATTTTCACAGCACACCACAGAATTCCATCAGCCATTCCCCTCATGTATATGTTCTTTTGTTCTGTTTCTTTTTGTTTTGTGACCCACTGAGCCAAACCAGGATCTCCTTGGCCATATTAAATAAAACTGGCTTTAATTAGAAAATCATAGATTTGGTCTTTCTCCTTGCAATTTCAGTTTTCACAATACATAAAGTCTTTTCAGTATAATTTAATTTGTTTCAATCTTATACATCCTGAATCAAAATGTTACAGTAACATGCATACATGTCTTAAAGCTACAAGGAAGGCTGAGGATAGCCATACATAGAACAAATTTGTCCAAATTGCTTTTACTTAACCCTTACTGCACATTAAAAGGAACTGAGGAACTTTGAAAAGTATATTAATGTGCAGGACTCAGCTTAGAACAATTAAATTAGAGTGGGTGGCTTAGCTGAGACTTATAGTAAACAGACACTTAGAGTTTCATTGAGGAAATTAGGGTCATCTTTTCTAGTTGTTGGTTTTGTGTGTGAGAAGTGATACACACACACACACTCACACTACCAAGGCCACACGAGGGTTTATCTAAGAGAATTCCAAGGCAGGTACAGGAGCAGAGAAGCAGGACAAGAGGAGAGAGAGGGACCATAACATGGCATCTCTTTTTAAGAGAAGGGGTGTGCATGGGTTTACTTAGTCACGTTTAGGGGCGAGCCTCCATGTGAGGTGAGACCCGCTGGAGCCAAGCTTTATTGGGTTGCTTGGGGAAACCTTATATCCTGTCCTTCAACAATGGTCTAACTCCCCAGTGAGTGAATATCCCATATTTACCAGTGTTCTTATATTTAATCTGTCTGTAGTCAG
The DNA here is from genome assembly GCA_004025045.1 of Sigmodon hispidus. NCBI lineage: Eukaryota > Metazoa > Chordata > Mammalia > Rodentia > Cricetidae > Sigmodon > Sigmodon hispidus. The sequence continues at coordinate 89,201 of PVIH01007519.1, forward strand.
AATCTGCAGGTCTTCTATTTTTGGAGGCAGCCTTCTATGTTTTTGCCTTGCTTTTTTGATCTTATATTATAATATATTGTGTATTTAATAAAATTTGTCTGGAATATTAGAGAACAGAATAAAGCACAGTCAAGCTATGAAGGTCAGGGAGTAGTAACTCACACCTTTAATCCCATCACTGAAACAGAGATCTTTCTGGATCTCTGTGAGTTCAGGATCTAACAGACAGTCAGTTGTAGCTCACACCTTTAATTGTAACTGTAGGATTATGATACAATGTTGAACTAGAAAGTAAAATAGCTGGGTGGGGAAAAATATAAGGCAGGAGATGGCAAAATTTTAGCCATTCTGTAGAAGCAACTAGTCAGGCCAAAGAACCATGAAAATAGCCCTTACCCTGTTCAGCCTGAGACGTTAGCTGGTTTGTTTCCTCTCTCTGATATTCCAGACTAATTTTATTAAGTATACAATATATTACCACATTATCTTCCACTTTAATTCTCAAAGGAAAGCTTATTCAAGTTCTTGTCAAATTCAAATCAAGTTCTTGAGTAACATCACTTTCCATAGCCTCCTGCAATCACAGTACTCAGAAATTTTAGTTCTTTTTCTAGTCCACTGTAAAATGAGACTTGATACTAATTGTTCAAAGAAATGATATCTAAAATATGCAGAACACACACCCCATGACTGCTTAGGATATCTAGATTTATGACCAGTGATGCTTCAAAACTCTTAATTTAGTTAGGAGCCAACAGTGATTACTATTGCTAGTTAAGGCTCCCACCCAGACTAGCTTTAGCCAGTAGATCCATGTAGGATTATATGGTAGCAGGTTCATAGTAATGAAATGAGAAATAAATACTCTTGAATCTTTTATGACAAACAATGTCATATGCCTTAGCTTGAATTAAAATGTGCTTTGGGCAAAAAAGCCAATTAAATAAAGAGAGACAGAAAATAAAATTATTGTTAATTATTATTTGATAATCCTAGGGATGTCTTCTAATTTCCCTTTTAAAGGAATTCTTAGGGCTGAAACATTGTTTGATGGTAGAGCAGTTGCCTTGAATAAAGTAAGGCTCTAAATTCGATACTCAGCACTGAAAGAAAAAAAGGAGAGAGAAAAGAATTCTCAAAATAAACTTTTGAATCTAGGAAAATCTCTAACAGGTTCATCTATTTACTTTCTTGTCTTAATCACACTTGTGATATTTTGCTCTTAAAGGTTTTTGAGAGAATTCTTGGCATTAATGTTTTCAAGCTCAGCTTCACAGAAAGACTGGATGTCTATGCTAGGTGTTGGTTTGATTAAATTTGGTCTTATACTCTGATTTCTTCATGGAAGAACAGCCAAATTTCAAGTGTTTTATTTCTGCATATACTGAGGCATTTTTCATAAGTTATTTTTTCTCTCTTAGTGAACAACCATAGTTGCATTTCTTCTAAACAGTTTTCATTTCTGTATACACTTTCCTAAGAATAGGATTGAATTGAAAGTGCTCTGAAATGATTGCCTCAAATGAGCTTTATTTATTTAAGTTAAAATCCCACTTAGCAATGTCACTATGCTATTTATAGATTTATTATGAATTATTATATTTCTTGGTATTTACTTTAAAATCAGCCATCTTGGCATATTACCCAGCATCCATAAATGAGATTTGGGGTATTGACTGTTCACTGTTACAGATGAGGAATGTGGGAGAGGGCAAAAAAGTGAGACATACTGATGTTACACTTTTATGACACTGGAAAATATTGTGAAACTTTTAACATCACAGTTTCAAATGACAACCTTCTTGTCTTAGCCATTTAGCTCCTGAAATTCTCAAAGATTATTTCATATGAAAAACACCTAATTGCAAAGTAATGTCTATAAACTCAGAGCTTCTGAGCATGGAAATGGTACCTACCAATTATATAGAAACTGGAAATGAGAAAATAGAACCCCTCAGCCTTGGCTGCGCATAGACACAGTTGCTTGTAAGTCAAGCCACTCAGCTCATCCTCTAGACAATTAAAAGAGAGACTCCAAGCATGACTTTTCCAATAACATTAGCATTTTATACTCTTCTGGTTATTCAAATGTGGGACCTGACCCTTCACTGTGTTTACATGTATTAAGGTATACTGTAGGCAGTTGCAGTTAGAAATACATCCTTTCCCTAATGTCTGATGCTTTTGCACTAATAATTATTCTAGAATCATCATTTGTTGAAGCTCAATTAACAAAGTAATTTAATAATAGAATATATATGTGCTAGTGAATTTTGATTTTCAGCTTGACACACTTAGAGTCATCTGAGAAGCACTGAACACACACAAGTTTAATTCTAGCTTGAGGAAAGTAAGATAGCTGGGCAGAGGGACAGAAGCAGGAGTTCAGCTTCCCCTGCTACTTCCCTTTTTCCATGAGGACAGAGAGGTTTGAGGTCAGAGGATTGGTGGAGACATGTCTGAGGACTTGGCTGGGTGAGAAATGGCTGTGGTTTGTTTCTCTATTTCTCTGATATTTCAACTTTTCCCCAATGTCTACCTTCTGGTTTTTATCATAATAACAAATAGAATTCTTGCAATATTACTTGATGGAGGAGGGCACAACCCACCATGTGTGGTGTCATCTCTAGGTAGGTAGTCTTGGGTTGTGTAAAAAAGCTAGCTAAATGTCAGTCTGAACAACAAGCTAATGAACAGAGTTTCTTCAGGTTCTGCTTCAAGTTCCTGCTTGAGTTTCTGCCATGAGTTTTTGCAATTTTGGATTATGATCTAGAAGCGAAAACCAATAAGCCCTTTCACTTAGTAACTTGTATTTTTCACAGTATTTTATCACAACAAGAGGAAGAAAACTAAAACACTATAGTTTTCCTACCCTCACCCTAACCTTGCATTAATTTATTTAGCTATGATTTATTATGCCTAATATAAACCAGAAAACGTTCTCAATACAAACGAACGCACTAATAATAAAATTCAGAAAATATCCAAAATATTGGGGAGGACAAGGGTGTTTGAAAATCACTGCTTCAGGGAAGGTCTCTTTGAGAAAGCAGCAAACACTAAGAGGAAAAAAAATTCTGAAAAAATTCTATACTGAGTTTTCTTTACCTCCCACCAAGAACTTAAAAAGACAAACTTCAAAGGTAAATTCATGACACTGTGACAATTATTTCTCTAAAGATGGTCTGGAAGAGCTTTACTCTGCATTGTCTGCTTTACTTTTGAGTTAGATCTGGATCTGACTGAGTAGATCACATCTATCATCACCCTGAAGGCCAAGGTTCTTTTGATCTAAGTGGGTTTCCTCTCTTCTTTTCAGCATCCTTAGGGGGTGTTTCTTCATGGCATAGATTTGTGGTTATATATTGTATATTTAACAAAAAATAGTTTTGAATTAGAGGATAGAGCCCTTGAGTCTATGTGGCACAATAGTTTTGCTGATTTACTTGTATTAAACAGTCCCCATATCTCTGAGATGAAGGAAATTGTTAATGATAAATAATTCTTATATATTCTTGAATTTGTTTTATAATTATTGAAAATGTTTATGCTCATGTACACCATAAATATTGACCTATAATGTTTTGTTCTTGGGTCTTTGTCTGGTTTTGGCATTAGGATATTTTTACTTTTGTTAAAAGAATTTTCAAACAATTCTTATTTTTTTATTTTACTGAATAACCTGGAAAGTATAGGTCTTTTTTTGAGGCAGTACCTTACTCTGTAGCCTTGACTGGTCTTAAACTCTATATAAAAATCAGGCTGGTTTGAACTCAGACATCTGTCTTCCTCTATGTTCAATTTGAATGAGTGATCATGCTAAGAATCCAAACTCAGATTCTCGTGTTTAGGCATAGACATCTTATGGGCTAAGTCATATTCCCAAGCTCATGGAAACCAGTATTTATTATTTTTATTTCATAAAAGAGTGAGCGATAAAATTGGCTGAAGTCACTAAATTTAAGTGAGTTTTGTTGTTGTTGTATTTGATAGAGTTTTTCTGTATAGCCCTGGCTGTCTTGAAACTAGCTCTGCAGATGAGGCTGGGCTAGCACTCAGTAACCTGCCTTCTTTTGCCTCACAAGAGCTGGAATTAAAGACATGAATCACCACCAGCAGCTTTAAAAAGGTTTTTTAACAGACATAACACTTTTTATTTATAAGACACACAGTGTCTTCCCTAACCGTAGATTCAGTTTTAGGATTCAGCCTTTAATGAACTGACATTTTAAGTACCACAGTTACAACCACCATGGAATCTGGATGTATCTGTTATCAAATATCAGAGAGAATTGCAGTAAATTGTGTCCTTCACAGCACTTTCTCTGATTTGCCTCTACTCCACTTCAGTCATCAATTCAAATACTGGTTATATAAGGCTAATCATGAAATGGGAACATAATAGATTCTTCATTTCAAAGATCAGCCATTATTCCAGGGCCAGGATGATCACTGTAGCTCTTAGAGATAAGTGATTTAGTTCTACTAACAATTTGCCCTATTTTTTTTAATAGTTTCCAGTAAATGCATTTAGATTTTATATTTCCATAGAGGACTACCACTCAAAAACCATTATAAAATTACAGAAAACAGCTGCCCACTGCCCAGCATTCTAGATCTAGAGAGTGGAAATGAACCACAACTTTCTGAATTGTTTGAGCACTTCTCTGAGTCACATTAAATAAAGCCACTTAATGAATAGAATGGAAATATTTTAAATACTATAATAAACATATTCCAAAAGAATCATCACTTAGAAAAACAAAAACTTTTTTCTATAATTACAATGTTTACAATTATATTTTTTTTCTGTAATGATCTCCAATATATTTTAACATAGAAACAATTAATGTTTTGCTTTGGTTTTCTTTCTGTTTGAGATCTGTGCATTTTACCCAGGTTATGCAGTGTTTACTATGGCACTAATAAATGTAAATCTAGCAAAAAAATTCTGCTTATCTAATGTAGTGGGATTGTATTCTGTTTCATTATAAATAATTGTCCTACCTACTGGTTTGGCTAGAGGCAGACAGGAAGTGTAGTTGGGGCTACCAGACTAAGAAACATTTGGGAACAGAAAACACAGAGCAAAGAATCCAGGCAGACACCACAAAGACACCACAATGAGTTGCCAGCAGATGCAGAGGAAAAAAACTTGAAATACTGCTCTGAGAATAGGTACCAATCTGCATGGCTGAGCAAGACAAGAATCATCAGTTAGATTAAAAGTAAAAATTTAGCAAGTTATATGCCTAGGACCTAGGCCAATAAGCATAAAATTAATTTAAGTGTCTCTGTGTTTCTGTGGGACCGTGGAACTGCTGGTCTGAAGGTCTGAACCCCAGAGCTAGGCCAGAACGGTCAGGCTACAATCTAGAAAATGCTCTTTGTTTGGCATAAAGAAAACAGACATGAGTCATTTAAAGTATTCAAGGAAAGGGACAAATAATCCAACAAACAGTAAGAATTTCAAACAAGAAAAGCTGTCCTTAAAAGAGGGGCTAAATAAAAAGCTTGTAGAACTGCAGAAGTCAATACAAAGCAAGCAAAGCAAACAAATAAAACCCCCATGTGATTTCCTTTAGGAAGGAGAGCATTTTAAACACTAAGTCAGATTTTGAGTGCCAAATATTTGGGAAGTACAAAGACTTCAAGAAATATTGGGAGGTTCTGTCTGTGGTGCGTTTCTCAACATACTCCTTAGCAGACAGGAATAGACCTTGGCTGTGAAGGTTCCTCCAGCTGCTACTAGAACAAGGGAACTTGCACGGCCACCTGCCTCCAACTGCTTCAACAGAGAAGGACTGAGGACTTTGAAATCCAGACTCAGACTCCAACCAGAGGAGAGGTGAGGTCAGCAGGCCCCAGCACCTGAATCCCTGCCAGGGAAAATTGTGTTCTGGTTCCGTTTCCGGACCAGGTATGGTCTGTGGTGCGTGTCTCCACACACTCCTTAGCAGAAAGGAATAGAGTTTGGCTGTGAGGGGCTCCTCCTGCTGCACCTAAAAAAGGGGGCATTGCATGGCAAACCCATCCTCAACTGCATCAACAGAGAAAGACTAAGGACTTGAAATTCAGACCCCTGCCCAGAGCAGAGTCAGGGATTGAGCAGACTCCTTGCTCAGAGGCAACAGGAGACACACAAGCCCGCTTGCCATAACTGACCAGGAGCCACCTAATCGTGAACCACTGAAGCCATGGGCAGACACCAGTGCAAAAATATATATAATAATATAAAGAATAACAGGGGAACTCCAGAAGAAAGTTGTGGTTCTACAACTACAAGATCTGAACAGAGCAATGAACAGGAAGCAGAAGGAAACAACACCAAAAATACTTTATGATGATTATTGAAGCCCTCAAAGAAGATATGAAAAATTCCTTTAAAGAAATAGAAGAAAATAAAACAAAAAAATTGGAAGAGATGAAAAATGCCAGAAACTAAAAAGTGAAATGGAAGCAAAAACAAAGGCACAAAATGAGGCAAAGATGTAAATAGAAAACCTGAAGAAAAAAGCTGGAACCACAGATACAAGCATAACAAACAGAATTCAAGAGATGGAAGATAGAATCTCTGAAGTGGAAGACTCAGTAGCTCAAATAGATATATCAGTCAAAAAAAAAATACTAAAACTAAAAGAGCCATAACAAAGTGTTCAGGAAATCTGGGACACCATGTAAAGACCTAACTTGAGAATAATATGAATAGAAGAAGGAGAAGAATACCAGTTCAAAGTCACACATAATGTATTTAATAAAATCATAGAAGAAAACTTTCCTAACCTGAAGAAGGAAATGCCTATAAAGATACAAGAAGCTTACAGAACACCAAATAGATATGACCCCCCAAAAAAGTCAGCATGCCACATTATAATCAAGCCACAAAACATACAGAACAAAGAAAAAATTTTAAGAGCTGCAAAAGGAAAGGGCCAACTTACCTATAAAGGCAGAGCCATCAGAATAACTCCTGACTATTCAATGGCAATGATGAAAGCTAGAACGGCTTGGTCAGAAGTTATACAGAAACTAAAAGAGCATGACTGCCTAAGTAGAATACAATACTCTGTAAAATTATCAATCACTATAGATGGTGTAAACAAGATATTTCATGACAAAGTCAGACTGAAACAATACGTATCTACCAATCTAGCACTACAGAAAGCATTAGAGGGAAAACTCCAACTGAAGGATCCCAGATACACCCATGAAACCACAAAAAATCAGTAATTCCACAGAAGAATACCCTAGAGAAAGGAAATACAAACAAGTTATCACCAAAATAGCAGGAAATATCAATCAGTGATCACTAATATCCATTAATATAAATGCACTCAACTCTCCTATAAAAAGACACACACTAACAAGATGGATACAACAACAGAAGCCATTCTTCTGTTGCCTTCAAGAAACACACCTCAACCACAAAGACAGACACAGGCTCAGAGTAAAGGGTTGGGAAAAGATTTTTCAGTCAAATAGTCCTCAGAAACAAGCTGGGGTTACCATCCTAATATCTAACAAAGTAGACTTTAAGCTAAAAGCAATTAAAAGGGACCAAGATGGTCACTACTTACTCATCACAGAAAAAATTGGTCAAGAGGAGATTTCAATCTTGAATATATATGCCCCTATTATAAGGGCATCTACCTATGTAAAAGAAACACTGCTTAAGCTCAAATCCCACATCAATTTTCACACCTTAATAGTGGGAGACTTCAGTACTCCACTTTCAACCCTGGATAGGTCAACCAGACAGAGACTCATCAGAGAAATAAGGAGTCTAAAAGAGGTTATGATGCAAATGGATTTAATAGATATCTACAGAAGCTTCCACCCAAATGCAAAGGAATGTACATATTTCTCAGATCCTCCTGGAACTTTCTGTAAAATTGACCACATAACTGGTCATAAAGCAATATCAACAGATACAAAAAAATGAAAATAATCCCTTGTAACATATCAGACCACCAGGGCCTAAATTTAGAGTTCAACAACATCAAAAATCACAGAAGCCTATGAACTCATAGAAACTAAACATCACTCAGCTGAACCAACACTGGGTCAAGGAAAAAATTAAGAAAGAAATCAAAATCTTCCTAGAATTTAATGAAAATGAATCTACAACATACTCAAACTTGTGGGAAACAATGAAAACAGTCTTAAGAGGAAAATTCAAAGCACTAAATGCCTATATGGAAAATCCTAGAGAAATCCCACACTATAGAACTAACAGCTCAGCTGAAAGTCTTTGAACAATTAGAAGCGAACTCACTTAGAAGGAGTATACAGCAGGAACTAATCAAACTTAGAGCTGAAAGCAATACAATTTAAACAAAAAGAACAATGCAAAGAATCAATGAATCTAAGAGTTGGTTCTTTGAGAAAGTCAACAAAATAGATAAGCCCTTATCCAAACTAATCAAAAAGCAGAGAGAGAGTGTCCAAATCAACAAAATCAGAAATGAAAAGGGGGACATAACAACAGACCCCCAGGAAATTCAGAGAATTCTCAGATCATATTTTGAAAATCTGTATTTCACAAAAATGGAAAACCTAGAAGAAATGGACAGCTTTCTGGACAGGTACCATTTACCAAAATTAGATGAAGAACAGATTAATTACCTAAACAGAGCTATAACCCTTAAAGAAATTGAAGCTGTCATTAAAAGCCTCACCAAAAATAAAACCCATGGTCCAGATGGTTTCAGTACAGAATTCTACCAGACATTCAAAGAAGAATTACTACCATTACTTCTCAAACTATTTCACACAGTAGAAACTGAAGGAGTGTTTCCAAATTCCTTTTATGAAGCCTGAGATATAGGTAAAAAAGATGAAATTAGTATAAATACCTGAATCATTTTGGGAGCGTTAAGCAATGGCAGGCAGCTAGGCACTCTGGAACCAGAGGTCTGTGATTCTCGACCTCTGGCCATTGCGGCCAGAAATCTCATTCTACAGATGGCCTCCCAACATGGGAACAAACACCCACATAAGTCCTGAGAAAGTTTATAAAGGTTTCTAGAGTAGATAAACGAAGCCAAATTATCTTCTGAATTGTGCATCTAAACTGGTTCATGATACAGAGGCACCCTGCTCTTCAGGCTTGGATTAAAGATGGCAGGTTTGTTGCAGGCAGCTTAAACCTATGCCAATTCCCAAAGTCTCACAGCAGACTTGGTATAAGCAACAAGCTGCATATGGTGAAATTAAGGTTTCAGTTTATATTGAACAAAAGGGAACAGAGTCAAAGATGGTTTCTTGGTAGCAGAATTTTCTGTGACTGCTCTGTTTGCTGACAGTGAGCAGAAATGCAGCCCCTTTAAGACTTCTTCCCGACTCAGCCTTATTGGAAAAACTATGTGTCTCTTTAAGACTACCTGCTACCAAATGCTTGGGGATGGTAAAAAGATTTTACAATATTTAATAATTCTTCTCAGAATTGGAGAGGAGAGCATGTCTCAGATACCTCTACCATTTTGAAAAGCTGCCAAAAGGGGCAGAGTCATCAGTCAAAGCAGTGCTAGCATTTTAAAAGCTCTTCTGGTTGGAAAATGGATAAGAACATGCAATAAAACACATTCAGATGAGGAAAACCTCTAATCAAAATACAATGTGTATAAAACGTGCATAGGCTTCAGAGAAAAAAGAAAAAGGATAGAGAAATTTCCTTAAAAAAAGAGAAATAGAGGAGCAAATATATAAAAAGCCAATACTCCTGAAGTTAGGAAGCTTTTGCAAAGCCAAGGACACTGTCAATAGGACAAAACACCAGCCTACAGAATCGAAAAAGATCTTCACCAACCCTACAAGTGATAGAGGACTGATCTCTAAGGTATATAAAGAGCTCAAGAATTTAGAGCCCAAAACCTTGAATAACCCTATCAAAAAATGGGGTACAGATCTAAAAAGGGAATTCTCAGCAGAGGAACTACTAATAACAGAAAGGCACCTGAAAAAGTGCTCATCATCTTTAGCTATCAGAGAAATGCAAATCAAAACAACTTTGAGATACCACCTAACACCTCTTAGATTGGCTAAGACAAAAGGCACAGATGATAGCCTATGTTGGAGAGGATGTGGAACAAGGGAAACACTCCTCCATTGTTGGTGGGAGTGTAAGCTTGTTCAGCCACTTTGGAATGCAATATGGAGGTTTCTCAGAAAACTGAGAATCAATCTCCCCAAGGACCCAGCAATACCACTTCTGGGTGTATACCCTAAAGATGCACATTCACACTCCAAAGGTATTAGCTCAACTATGTTCATAGCAGCATTATTTGTAATAGCAAGAACCTGGAAACAACCTAGATGTCCCTCAACTGAAGAATGGATTAACAAACTGTGGTACATCTGCACAATGGAATACTACTCAGCAGTAAGAAAAAATGATATCCTAAAATTCACAGGCAAATGGATGGATTTGG
>PVIH01007520.1:0-99623 GCA_004025045.1 Sigmodon hispidus
TGGCGGGGCAAGGGTGGGGGTGGCAGGCATTCTATTCCTGCTTCTACAAAGAGTAAGACAAATTGTTAAGAACAGAGAAGCCTTAGCACTAAGGCAAACCTATAGCCCAGCTTTTCCAAGGCATCTGAGACTCGGATGGATATTCAGCTACCACAAACCTCCACAAACACAGGCCCTGGACATGTGAGTAGATCTAGAGAGAGAGGCTGAACAATTCACCACTGAGAGGTCTACTGTCTGACTCTTTTGGCTCTGCGATCCTCTGAACACTGGACAGATGACCTAAGCCCAGAAGTGTCATCCTAGACAATAGGGACACTGTGACCTCCCGGCCAGTCCCACTTCAAAAGACTGGAACCAACTGGACCAAGCAGGAAGACAAAAGACAAAAGCAAAAACTTGACCTTATCTGAGCTAAGATCACTGCTGTGAAGACAGAGCCTAGGAGGGCTGGGAGAGGCTGGGAGGAGGCTTTGTGTGTGAATCTCCTTGTCCTTCAGGGAAGTTTTGGTTTTCATCCTATAAACAGGAAAAGTGGCAGATCTGACTTGGGGAGTCTGGTTCTCTAGTCTGGGCTAAGACCTTTTGAAGCACCTCCCCCAAAACAAACAAACAAAATACAAAACAAACAAACCATGAGACACAGGAAATTTCGTGACTTGAGTTTGATTTAAACACTTAAGTCCTTTTTGATTGTCCAAACTGCTGCAGAGATTCTGTGGGGACCGGGAAATGCCAGGTTATCAGTCTCCTACAATTTTGGAAATGAAATGTCTCTAGTCTCCTGCTGGCCCTGATATCTGAGACCACACTTAGACTCCAGGAGCGCTTTCCCCGTCCAGCAGCTTCATGACTTCATACCCTGCCTTAGGATGATGACACGTCCTAAGAAGGCTGGGGCTCGTGCTAGGCTTGCCTTGGCATGTGAGGGGATTTAAGGGTTTGGAATCAGATCCAGAGTAAAGTAGCTATTGCCAAGTCAAAGGCCCGGGGGCTCTCCAGGCTAAAGCAGGTGGTAGGACCAACAGCTATAAAACCAGAGATGTTAAGGGAAAGTGCTAATAACCTGAGCTTCACCCCCTAAGTGTCCTTGCACTTGTATGACCCAAAAAGATGTTCAAGGATAAACAGAAGCAAAACAAGGTAGAGAATAGCACAATAAATTCCCATGTGCCCCTCTCAGCAACAGCTTCATCACTCCACGGCCATTTTGCTAACTGCTCTCTTCTTTACAGTGGAGCCCAGAAGGCCAGTGCTTCATGGGTCAGATGATTGCTAAGGCCCTACCTGTTATTCTGGAGCTCAGCAATCCCAGTCAGAGAGGCCCACAGGGGTATGCTACAGGGAAGGGCTGGGCAGAGAGATGTTGTGGAAAAAAAGACACAAGAACAGTCTGGTGACTTTGGACTTAATAACAGAGAAAACGCAAACTTGCCCCAGGACAAACGTAAGGATTTATCCAGAAACAGACAAACTTAGCCAACTTTCAGTAATTCCTATGTGCAATATCGAAGCGGTAAAGCTGTTAAAGATCCTCTATCTTTTGTGCCTTCAAGTCTGGTCACTGAAGACCCAGGACAACACAGGACCTCCAATAACACTGCCAGAAGGTAAGGAGAGCCAGACATGGTCGTGCGCATGTGTAATTCCAGCACTCCAGAGGCTGAGGCAGAGGGATCAACAGTTAAAAAAAAAAAAAAAAAAAAAAAAATTCCAAATAAAGAAAGGTAGGAAAGAAGGAAGGAAGGATGGAAAGAAAGAAACCCATCACTTCCAGAATGTGAGGAAGTGAGGACTCTATGTGACTTCCGTGTCTCAGGATGGCCTATCACCTAATGTAAGTGCAGCTCTTTAAAAGGTGAACCGTGGGAAAGGAAGACCTCCAGGCCTCTCCTGATGCATCTGGGAGGGGATCCCTCTTATCTCAGTACTGACTTCTGAGGAAACCAGCAGCAAACACTCCACCTCCATTGGATGTGAGCATCACCCCTCAGACAGTGTTGGAGGAGATAAAAGAACCTAAGAATCAAAAGGAGAAACTGTATAACATAGAGATCCTGAGCAGAAGAGGCTAAACCACCTGGGTCTGATTACTGGCTCAGCCACCGAGTCATCCATCTGCTTAACTTCTCTGGTCCTCCATTCCACTTTGAAACTGACAGCAATATTTGAAAATGAGAGCAGCAGTGATATAACCCAGTTGAAGCTGTCAACATTTAACTATCTTTTTGACCATCAAAACAGGGCAGGGTCATCCAGACCTGTAATCCCAGCACTCAGGAGGCTGAGGCAGGGAAACAGCCTGGAATTCCAGGACAGGACAGCCTGTGCTATGAAGTGAGACTCTGTCTCAAAGGAACAAAGGTAATGTCGTCTGGGTGTGATGTCCTGTGATCCAAGTAGTTGAGAACTGGAGAGAGGAGACAAGTTCCAGGATAGCCAGGACTAACACAGTGAGGCTGTGGTGGGACACAAATGCCAGGGCTGTGTGTGCTTTTAAGTGTGAGAGCCTGGGTTCTATGCCTGACACAGCGGAAAAGAAGGAGGGAGTGGTGGGGTGGGGCACTGCGCAGAATTTCCTTGAAGATTTAAGAGTATTACTTAAGTCGGACTCCTGTTGAGTCAGTAACTGACAGGTGATATTGCTACCAGCAATCAAAAGGCAAACCAACCGTTCCCAGGGCAGATGAGGATAAGAGGCTCATGAATATGCTCACAGACAGCTCCACATGATAATCTTTAACATTGTCTTTCTATTTTTCAGTGTTAAGAAAAGAGAGAATATAAGATGCACAATAAGGCTCCTTCCCTCCTCTGTACTTAAACAGTAATTCCTTTTTTAGAGCTACCTAGAGTACAGGCGAATATTCATGTACATGCCACACACACAATCGTAGTATGTATACATAGTGTATGTGTGTGTGTGTGTGTGCACATGTGTGCGCCAGTGTCCAAAGAGGCCAGAAGAAGGCGTCAGATGGAACGGAGTTGGGGTTACCACAGATGAAGATAACGGGAAAACAAACCAAAATCCTCTGCAAGAGCAGCAAGCGTTCCTAAGTGCTGAGCGGTTTCTACAGCCCCACACACCATCTTCACTGCACTTGGAGGAACTCAGAACTCTGCCACTCAGCACTCACCCTAGCCCCAGGCTTCCCAAGAATCTTAATGCATTCTATTGCGAGGCCGTTGCATGATCTTATTTAAGAATCCCTTGTTGATGGACATTTGAGTTGTTTCCAACTTTCGCTAAAATAAACAGCACTGCGAGGAATATGCCTCATGTTATATGTATCAGCGTATAGCTGAAGGACAATCCTAGAAACGGGATCGTAGGATTAAGCAGTGCACCTTGTGAAGCGCTCTCCCCCAGAGGCTCTCCTAACACATACCTCATCCACAGTTAAGTGCCTATTCTCCAAATCCGATATCAGCTTTTCATTTTCTCTCAGGATCTTACTATGTAGCCTAGGCTGGCCTGGATCTTATTATGTAGCCTAGGCTGGCCTGGATCTTATTATGTAGCCTAGGCTGGCCTGGATCTTATTATGTAGCCTAGGCTGGCCTGGATCTTATTATGTAGCCTAGGCTGGCCTGGAACTTACTACACAGTGAACCTGCTTTCAATCAGTGACCCTCTCCCTTCCCCTTCCAAGTACTGAGATTATAGAGATGGGCCAACAGGAGGCTACAAAATCAGTCTGGACCCAGCTTCAGGTGGAGGACAGGACAGGGCTAGACAGCTTTATTGGTCCATCCAGAGAATCCAGGATGGTGGTTCAGCAGCAGCCTGCAGTGAGGGAGAGAATCGCTGTGCATCTTAACGTCCCTCGACATCTACATGCATAACGCATTCCCCACTCTCTAAGGAGCAAATATTTCAATACCGACCCATGGCCTTATAGAGATAAAAGGTATGAGTGACTGTACTGTCAGCACTATAGAGGCTGAGGCAGGAGGGGCTGGTGCGAGACTCTGGAAGGAAAGGAAGGGAGGAGAAAGACAAACAGACAAAGAAATAAAAAGGAGAGAGAGAGAGAGAAAGAGCCCTCCATGAGGAGTGGAACGAGAGGAACACACTTCTATCGCTGGTGACTTGAAAAGGAGCAGCACATTATTTTAGGCTAATTGTTACTTTCCCTAAGTTTGGGACCAAAGGGTGGTGAACGGTATCACAGCCCAGCTCTGAGTAGGTCCCTTAGGCAACTAAGGAGGGCAACCTACAATATCATCCTTTGGAATCTAGAAGGCTAGATTCGAGCCTTGTCTCTACGTGACCTTTACAGTCTTTCACCATAACCTTGGGCAAGGCAAATTTTTTTCTGAGTCCTAGTTTCTTCCCCCTATAGTGAAAGGTGAACAGGTTGATGAATTGAGTGAAGATTACTTGCACCACTGTGTCTGACACAGACGGTAGTCTTGAAAAGTCTGGTGCTGAGGAATGGATGGCTATTCCATTGGGAGGAAAAATTAAATAACGATCTTTGGAGCGTTCTCCTGCAACACAGACTTTATCAGTCCCAGGATTTTATGAGGTCGATTCACTGTAGAAGCTGATGGAGGCAAAGTTCTGACAGGGAGGGAAGGAACATTCTTTTTCCATAGGAGGGTCTCCGCTGCCTCTGCCACCCTCCGGGGGAGACATATTCTTAAAACTGTTAGGACTCAAAGCCCCTGATGTCACTCAGCGCCCAATCTGTGCTCTTTGCCGCTTGGCCAACCGACGTGCTGCCTAAGATTCCTAAGAGACACCGAGAGATCACATCAGAAACAACCTAAGACGAGGTGCCGAGGGGGGCGGAAGGGTTGAGAGCAGCGAGCACCGAGGTGGAAGGAAGATTGCACGCACGTCCCGGGGGCCCTTCCCAGGAGCAACTGGATCAAGCCGGTCCCAAATGGCAGGACCTACCGCGGGAAGGCTCGACACCGCCTCCCAGTGCGGGTGGGTGTGCAGGAGCTCCCCCTTGCCTGCGCCTGTCCCGGGACTCCCAGGTAGGGAGGCACCTGCTCCGGACTCGCCCTCCCCGCGCCGAGGAGTCTGCCCAGTCGGGCCCCGCCGAACGCCGTCCCCGAGCGGCACTCCCCCACCCCCACCCCCGGTCCCCGGGGCCGCTCACCTGGGTGAGCAGCCGGGAGTCCCGCCGCGACCCCGGCCGCCAGGCGCGCCTCTGCCCTGCAGTGGCTCCAGCTCAGTCCCGAGTGGCCGCCGGGTCTCCGCTTCCCCGCAGCAGGGGTCGCGGTGGGCGTGGCCGGCCGAGGTCGGAGCCTCGGAGGTCCCCGGAGCTCCGCACAAAGCCCGCCCCGGCGCCGCTGGCTGTAGCGCCGCGCCCGCTGTGTCCGCACCGCGCTCGGCGGGCAGCTCGCGGCCAGGCACAGGAAATGACCTCAGCAGCCGCAGCCTCCCACCGCGGGGCGCGGCCAGGGCTTGCGGGGAGGGCTGTGCACTGCGACCCCCCCAAGACAGCTGGGACCCTAGCGGGATGCTCACAAGGCTGGACCCTCCCCTTGAAGGAGGTCCCTGCCAGTGTCTAGCCACCTGTAAGCAAGCACCGCCTGGCTATTGGGAGCAGTTGTACAGCTGATTTGTAGCTTGGGGGAGCATGTCACTACAGCTCACAGGGGAACTCGTTTGCTTGTGTATGGATTACTTATTTTAAAGGCGATGACCAAGGAGTCAGAGAGGCCAAGAGTCCTTGTGGCAATCCCTAACTCACACCATAATAATCACACATCCAGAGGGAATGGGACACTTGATGCAAATGAAGAATCCTAGCAAAAGAGCTAGGAAGGGTCTGCTTTGGATTACTACTTCTTTGGCTGGGTGTAACTCATGAAGGAGATTCTGGGTTTGGTCCCCAGCACCAAAAAAGAAAAGACACAGGGCTGCCTTTCCCGATTCCACAGACTGAAGAGAAACAAAACACCGCCGGGCCTGTTTCTCCAAGTGGGTACTGGAATATTCACTCCAAGACCCCACAAAGAAAAGTTCCTGGCCCCACCCCAGGTTTAAATCTGAATCTGGGGGTGGGAGCCGGGAATTGCGGGCCATGTAGACTTCCTCAGGCATTCTCATGCACAATTTTGAAAGCACAGGCACCGAGGAAACCAATTAAACTGGGTGGGTGCAAGACCTCTGGGGTTTGTGAAGAGGAGACTCCTCCATTCACTTTGAATAAGCAATCATGAGAGCATAATGTGGATTTCAAATACCGAAGGCTAACAATGGGAACCAAGTCTTCCTCCCAACCGGTCCTTTGTCTGGCAGATCACCCCTACCCTAATACAACTATTTTCACCTTGTATATATTATATACATATTCATATACACACATTTCTATTCATGTGTCCATATGAATTTGTCTATGTCCATGAATATGTATTTACAATCTACTTTTTACACTAATTAAGTAGCCATCTTTACCTCTTCCCATTCTTTTTTTTTTAATTAATTAATTTTTTTTCATTTATCCCTCATCCTGACCCCAGTTTCCCCTCCCCCTTCTCCCATTCCCTCCCCTCCTCTCCTCTACACCCCCCCCCCTTGTCCTCTCTTTCTCTCTTTTGAGATAGGATCACTCTATGCAGCCCTGACTGGTCTGGAATTCACCATGTAAACCAGCCTAGCTTTGAACTCACGGAAGTCTGACAGCTTCTACTTCCAGAATGCTGGGACCAAAAACATGTGCCATCACCTCCAGCTCACTTTTTACTTCTGACATTATCATTTGTTGACACAAAGTGCGACATATTAATTATATTTGTAATGACACACATTCAGACTTTCTATTGTTAGCTTGTTGTTACAAGCAACCTGACACTGAAGGGTGGAGTTGAGAGGTGGGAAAATGTCACCTTGGCGTCAATGATTCCTTAGGACACTTGTGAAAGGTGAGGGTAAAATCTATTATGGACCAATTTGGCCCCTTGGTGATGGCAGAGTTCTGGTATTAGCAGCTATAACATGAACAGAGGTCACTTGTCCTCTTATACATTCCTACAGGTGACATATTTAAAATGGCTGAGACCAAATCAGCTACATGTACATGTATCAGTCAGCAGGCACAAAGCAGTCACCTCCTCTACTTCAAGGCAGACCAACGGTTGGCCTGCTCTGATTCATTCAAGGGCAGCAGGGCCCAGATAATCTTCCTGGCTGATTCTGTGTTGTGAAAAGCACTTATTTCCCCAAGGACAGATTATTTCTAGTATTTCTCAAGCACATTAAGGCCTTGAGTATAGATTTTGATGGCCTTTGAAGTGCTTATGTCACCAAGCTCTGGAGTGTAGATTCCTGATTAGGCCACTTCAGATGCTAACCCCACTTCCGGGGGTAGAGAAGGAGCCTGTTGTATACACACACTACAAGGCTGGAGCTGGAGTGTTGACTAAATCCATACAGTTAGTGTAATAGTATCTTAGTCTGGGCTTGGTTTCCTGGACAGCCCTGCGGCAAAGACAGGGAAATGTCAGTTCAAGTCTACTTTGTCATGTTGGTGACCATGTGACTACTAGAATCTATGTTAATCTTTCTTCTGTAAAGTGTTAGAAAGAATGAATTGAGAGGCTGGAGAGATAGCTCTGAGGTTAAGGGTGCTTGCCATCCTACCAGAGGACCCGAGTTCAGTTCCCATCACCCCCATTCTCTAGTGGCTCACTCTGCCTGTAACTCCTGCTTCTGGGAATGCAACACCCTTTTCTGACCTCCTTGGGCACCCATACACATGTCATACACATACACATGCGCACACACAAATGCACATACATAAATAAAAATTAAAAGTAAATCTTAAGGGTTGGATGAGATAACATGTTATCTGACATTTAGAAGGCGACCTGTATGTATATGGTAACTTTTGTTATTCAGCCTTTAAATAATATTTTCTAGAGGTCAAATGTTTACCTACTGAGTCTGGGGTGAGGGTATATAAAAATGGTCAAGATAAACGATCCGCTCTTAAAGACCAGGAGTGCAGTTCCTGTCTCTCCGAGATGGAGAAACAGAACTCTAGAATTACAGAGTTAATTAGCAAGTCACCTCCTTGGGAAACTGCCTGTTTTCTCTGAGCAGGGTTCTGGGCTGTAAAAAAGACCACACCCCCTCGTTTCACTGAAACCTCCACAAATCAAAGTAGCCTTCCTTCTGCCGGGTTTGTTGTTGTTGTTGTTGTTGTTGTTGTTGTTTTGTTTTGTTTTGTTTTGTTTTTCCCATCTACTCATTCAGCTTCCTGCCAATACATATGTCTTAAGTATTTGCTATTTTCTAAGCATTATGCTAAGAAGACACATGTCACCCAGTGAACTCTGGGTATAGACTGTAGAGCTCCATACGCTTGCCCTAGACTCTTGGCTGTTCCCAGAGGAGTAGACAGGATGAACCTGATTCAGAGACCACATAGCTAGCTACACACGACCTGTGGAGCCAGGCAGAGGATGGGGAAGTCAGGGCTTTTCCTCTGTGGAACAGGAATATGTTACTTCCTAACATGGTATTTACAAGGTAAAGATCAAAGAGCTGACCTAGAGTCTGGCATATTATAAGCATATACTAATTGTTAGTGATTGAAAAGCAAGCCTGAAGGAATTGAGGTGGAAAGGACTAGCGTGATGCCTAAAGGCAAGAAGAAAAAGTGGGATGAAAATAGAATCTGGTCAAGAAAGACCCTGAAGAGTAGACAGATTCCCAATATGACTTCACATTATAACACCCCAAAGACATTGATTAAAACCATAGATTTCAGGTCCCAACCCTGACCCTTTGAAACAGCAGGCCTGGGGGGTGTTTAGGGTGCTGTTTTTTCTCTTTCTTAGGACCTGTCTGCTATCTGAATTGACTAGCAAGCCATACATCATATTCTGGCATTTCTGTGATTGCCCCGGAGGATAGCAACTCCAGAGGGAAACACAGAGTAGAACGGATATAATTACAACATTATGTCAACGCAAAATGATCTGCCGAGTGCAGCTGTGGGCAAGAAGGAGCCAGGCAACTCAGTGGATTGAAAGGGAAAGCTGAGTTGTGGGCTGTTGTGCTCAGAAAATGTTTACTGGGTGAATCTAGCTGGTTCTAGATCATTCTGGAGCTTGCATCGCAGTTTTATGTGGCCTTGTTTTATCAGCATTCATCAATGATAAAAACAATGACTACTCATATCAATTCAGGAGGGATGAACTGGTCAGGGACCAGTAAGTGGGTGTCAGGTTCTCCACCAGAGAAGCCCAAGTTGGAAGAGACCCTAGGGTTCTAAGAAGGCAAGAAAAACTGAACTCAGTGACAGAGCTAGCTGTGGCCTTTGGCTCCTTTTCCATGGTAAATATATGGCAGCATCAAGTACATGAGTTTTCAGATGAAAACATGTAATCTCTGGAATCCCACTTCCAGAATTCAAATTGCTGGTCTAGCACTTATCTTAGTTCTTGGCACTTAAAAAAAAAAAAATGCTCACGAGGTGCTGACCACTGTTTTCTGTTTAGCTGATGACAGACACAAGCTGAAGAAGTCGTTTTTTCTTTCTCACACCCCCTACCTCACCAACTTAACTTTACAAGCTCATCTGGGGTTGGGAGGACAATGCAAGAGGTCTGGGAAAGTAGAGTTATGATTTCACATGTTCAAGTCATGTTTGCTGCACATCCATTCTGGTCCAGGAGTATGTGGAGAGTGTGGAGCACCGCCCAGCCCCAGGCAGCTGGGCTTGTAGGACCTCACTGGCCTGAACGCCTCTGAGCCTCTGTTTTGTCCAACAGGAAGAGCCCATGAGCTGGGTTGGAGACCTGCACAGCACACAGGGCTCTGTGTAGCAATTGTTGCTCAGCCTCTTTGTTGCAGTCTGAGGAGAGTCTCCCTAAATCCCCATGCTTCTGTTCACCTGTGAAACCAAAGCAAGGCTTTTATGGCTCCTATCCTAACTGAGATGGACAGTTCAAGGGAGCCAGGACCCAGGAAGAGCACAAAGCACACAGCTTCCTGGTGTGAGAATTGCCAGATGGGAATAAAAGCAATGTCATTAAACATACCTTGAACACAGCCAGCCATTCTAGGCACTTCTCAGTTCAAGGGAGGATCGCTCTGATTTTCTCATTGAGAAACATATATTTAATGCTAATACTCCCCTTTGAGGGGTGAGCATGTTTGCCTAGGTATCTGATAAGTGTTTTATAAGGCATTTGAATAAGAGTATCAAGAAGGAAAATAAAAACATTCTAAGGAGTGATCTTAATTCTTACAATTCTCTATGCCTGAAGCTGTTTTTTTTTTAACCTCCATTTTATGAATACCTGAACTGAGGTAGCAGATATGCAACCAAACAGGACTCCAGCCCCACTCTATTATTACAAAGAACATGCCTTTAGTCACTCTTGGGGGGGGGGGCGTTCCTGAGGGGTTGATAGGTCTGCTCACACTGGTTTAGTCAGAAGCCAACAGGGCAGCTGGCTATCTCTTTCATCAGGTCAGACGTAAGCTGCCACATCCTCCACTCACCAGCCTCATGCCTTCCTGGACACTGTCTGGCTGCTCCTGGTGGTCACCTCAGATCTAACCTGTCCTCCCACTTCTGGGCATAACCCAGAGGGAAATGAGAGGCTATCTCCTAGTGCCATCTAGTGGACATGATGGCCAGTTTGATGATTCCCAGACATGCTAAAGGCCAGACAGATGCTTCCCTTCTGATTTGACTTTGTACTTTGATCATTTTCAAACATAGACTATAGTGGAGCTTTAAGCTCTGCTTAAAATGGAGATACTTTATTTTTTGAGAAATGATCTTGTGTAGCCCAGGTTGGGCTCAAATGACTTTGAAGTTCTGATGATCCAGTATGTACCTCCTAAGTGCTTCCTGAGTTTATGTGGTATGAGATTGAATCCAGGGCTCTGTGCATGCCAGCAAGGCACTTCACAACCGAGCCACATCCTTAACCGGAAGGGAAGACTTTAAACTCTCCAGTGGCCCTGCTCCTCTCCTGGGGATTGAACCAGCAGCCTACAACACTTATTTTAGGCAGGACCCAGTTCCTCCTCATGGAATTTCTAGATGCCTAGGCACTAAATTTCTTAGTTCAGGTCCAGAAGAGAAATATTAATACTTCCCTTTTGAGGCAGCCCAGCTATCAGATTGATGGCAGACAGACCCCACACTTGTAAAAGGAGGCTGTAAGCAGAGCAGAACAGGCAGTTTCCTAGGATGGCTCTGTTCTTGTGGTGACCTGAGTCAGCTGTGTCTTTGAAGTGCTCCTTGATGTACCATGTTCCACTGGGGAAATGCTCAGGTGGCTTCTGGGGTGGTCTGATCATGAGAATACAGATTTCCTAGACATAGAGTTCATACTTTTATGGATCCAGGGTCTCCAGAACAAAAGACACTCCTGTGAAAATTGTGATTTGTTGAAAAAGCAAAATTTTCAGTGATGAAATAAACCCACTGCAATGCTGAAAACTAGTTTACCTAAATGTATTTGCTACTCATGCCCATCATATTGTAATGTACATGTGTAGGAACGTATCTAAGATCAGAGATTCTACAAAAGGAAGATGACAAGTTTTTCCTAGAGTCTTTCTGTGAAACCACTGCTTTTACTGACATGCCATTTTGTGCCCTTTCTTGAGTTAGATCCATTGACTATTTCTCAAACATCATGTGTTTAGTTACTTTTCTATTGCTGTGATATAACCTCATGAACCAAGACAACTTATAAAAGAAAGCATTTAATTGGGCTTACAGTTTCAGAGGGTTAGAGTTTGTGGCAGCAGAGCAAACACATACTATCAGGGACAGCTGAGGACTCACATCTCTAAACTGCAAGCAACAGGTGGAAAACACACTGAGACCGGCAGGAATCTTTTGACAACTTAAAGCCTGCCACCAGTGTGATACACCTTCTTTAACCAAACCACACCCCCTAATCCTTCCCAATCAGTTCCACCTACTGGGGACCAAGTAGTCAAGCATATGAGCCATGCGGGCCATTTTCATTCCAACCACCACATCATATTAAGAGAAGACTGAGAGGTATCCTTGGTATTGATAACACCAATAAGAGCAAAAGAAAGGGAATGGGGAGGATGCAAACCTTCAATTGTAGCCTAGTAAATAAATAATATTATGGTGACTCAGCTAGAAAACACAGACCATATAGTATTAAAATTTAAGGTAAGAGATTATATTTGTTGATACGGAAAGATTCATTACTTAATGTCATGTAGAACAATTTCTTTAAAAGTATGTAAAATTTAAAAAAGACAGGGCCTAGAAGAATGGCTCAGCAGTTTGAAGTGTTTATTGCTCCTGTGGAGGACCTGGGTTCAATTCCCATGGTCGCTACAAGCATTGCAACTCCAATTCTAGGGAACCTAGCACCCTTTTCTGACCTCCCAAGGCACCAAGCATACATGGGGTATATAGACATACATGCAAGTAAAACATCCCTACACAGAAGATAAAGTAAATAAATGTTTTTTAAAAATAGAGTTGGGGAAAGGAATGAATATGATCAAAATGCATTACATAAAATCCCCAAAGAATCAAATAAAAACATTTAAAAGAAATGAAAGTATGTAGAATATGATTTATAAGCATATATGGGAGCCCCCCCACACACAATGTTAACAATGATTTTTCTTTGGATAAACCAACAGTGATGGCCCACGCCTTTAATCCCAGCACTCAGGAGGCAGAGGCAGGTGACTCTCTGAGTTTGCGGCCATTCTGATCTACATTGGGAGTTCCAGGATGGTCAAAGCTATACAAATAAATCCTATCTGGAGAAATCAAAAAAGCAAACAAAAAATTCAGTATAGAATTTGTTTTAGTTTGTTTTGTTCTTTTCTGTATTATATAAACATTTTACAAGAAGCATGAATCATTTTTCTAATAAAAGCTACTAAAATGTTTAAAAAGTATTGATCTCATGAGTAAGGGAGAAAGCCTCTGAGATTCAGGAAAGTTGACAACCAACTCAATAAAGCCACAGCCTCCCTGTCCAAGAGCAAATGTGGCCTCGTCCCTCAGGTCTAGTGCTGAAGTCCTGTCCCGGGGGAGTGAGGAATCAATTGTAGGTCAGAGGGGACTCACATGCCTCTAATACTGTGTGGATCCCCTATTATCTCTTCAAAGCAATTAAACTATGACCACAACAGCATTACCGGGTTCCTATTATACACTGTGTTCTTGTGGTCTGGCTGTTGCCCAAGTTTTAAAGAAGCAGACACAAGTCTGGGGACAGAGTTAAACTGGCCTTTTATTTCTAATCTGAGCCCATCTCACATTGGACCGGTGAAATGCTGTTCTCAGCCATTTTCTGCACTTGAGAAAAGAAGGAAGCCTGTGCTGCTTGGGTGTGGCCCAGAGGCCTGCCTTAAAGACGTTCTGGGGAGGAACATAGGTATGGTTTTAAGGAGGAAGTCCTGAACTTGCCTTCCGTCATCTGCCTCTTGTGAACCTTTTATAACCCAGCAGTTAGGGTAGAGATTAGAGCCCACACATTCTAGTGTGTTTCTAGAATATGAATTTAGATTTAAACCATGGAAAAGAAAAGGACTGTAATGAAATATTAACAGTCTCTCATACATCATAGAGAACACGAGGCGGGTCAGCATAAACCGATGAGCAAGCCATGTGTTTTGGTTTGTTTTGAGCCCGTCTTATGTAACTTCAGCTGACTCTAGTTTGGTATGTCTCCAGGGCTGATTTTGAATTCCTTTAAAACATTGTTGAAATGATTTTGTGTGTATGTCATATGCATGAGTGTGCACTTTTGTATGTGTACGTATGAGTACACACATGCCGTATGTATGCGTGCATGTATGTAGATCAGAGGGCAAGCTTTGAGTTTGAGAGAAGAGCTCTTGGCTGCTCCATAAATTAGAGTAGCTAGCTGTCAATCTCTTGGATGCTCTCCTGTCTCTACTTCCTGTTTCCAGTGGGGCCCTCCTTAATCCCAGACCTTCCTCTACTCTTCTGGGGAGAAGTCATAAATCTATATATTTGACATCCCTGCTCAGGTCTATAAAGTTTGGGGGCAGGGAGGAAATCCTACCAAAGATGTTACTGTGCCTTCTCCATACCTGTACTTTGTGAAGAATATATCTGACCTTGACCTAAGATGTGAACCAGAAAGAGGAACAGTAGTATTTTGAGGAAAATGGGGGTGCATTGATGTGTAAATGTTGGTCAATTTTGAGCTCAAACAAGAGAGTTTACTTTGCAAACAAAGCGTATTAAAGAATAAAGCCTGGCTGTGGAATCAGTCCTACAATAGAACAGGAATAATCAGAGGCACAGAAGGCGAAAATTTGAAGCTGGAGTAAGTTACAAACCAGCCTGTGTTGGTGGTGTCCTCCCCTCCATAGGTGTAAATCTCTGTTACCTGTGGGATCTAAATCTTTAGCAAAATGTATAGTGCATCAATGGATGTTGAATAGAAGTTTCTAGAACCTAATCCTCAAAACAGCACAGTCTTTTTTTTTTTTTTAAGATTTATTTATTATGTATGCAGAACGCAGAAGAGGGTACCAGATGTCATTATAGATGGTTGTGAGCCACCATGTGGTTGCTGGGAATTGAACTCAGGCTCTTAACCTCTGAGCTATCTCTCCAGCCCCAAAACAGCACAGTCTTAAGCAGAAGAGGATAGTAAATACATATTTATTAATCAATTAGCATCTGAAGCTAATGGGATATCTCAGGTGAACTGGTTTCCCAGGCAAGATAGACTCTGTGGGATCATCAGCTTCCCACAATCGTTTGGCTTTTCCTTAAGGTGACAGTTTTACAAGAGCCAGGCAAGAAGTGTAACAAGAGTAGAGCTGGATTTTATCTTACTTTCTGTGATGCAGCCCATGTATCTTGCCATCCCAGTCCAACCTGCTCCCAACCAGCTCCTAGGGAAAGAATCTCAGAACTCAGATCTGCAAAAAATATTTTCCCATTCTACCTCACCCCAGGATCTAGTACAGCTGGTGATCTGGGCTTGGATGAAATGTCGTGATAGAAATTCTTAGCCTACTAATGTTGCCAAATTCCAAGATACCTTTCTGTAATCGCTATGTCTGGCTGAAGTTTCCCTTTGAACTGATCTGGTAAAGTTGGGAAAGCACACAGTGTCCCTTGGGGTGGGGGTGAGAATGGATTAGACAGCGGCATAAAAGTTTTTAGCTGAGAAGCCTTCTCATAGCCATGCTCTCCTTAACAATACTCCTTTGTCCCTGTATCCTGGCAAAGGGAGGCACAGACGGGAGGGAGGTGATCGGCTTAGAGTTTGGTTTTTAATCTCCAGGGCAGAAATTCTGTTCACCATGGCCAGCATCTGGATTGGCTGGATCAGAAAGGACAGCAGTAAAATAGGGATGGAAGTGTGTGTGTGTGTGTGTGTGTGTGTGTGTGTGTGTGTGTGTGTGTGTGTAATGGATCTCTTCCCATGTTTTAGTCAACTCTCTCCTCTCAAAAGTGTGCAGCCTTCCTAGTTAAGCCCACACTTAGGGGTCTGAAGTGATTGATGTGGTTTCGATGTGTGATCTTATTCTTGTTTTTTAATTTTTCCTTTTATATCATATCTTATTTATTTATTGGAGAGAAAGGCTTTATTTACTGTTTTATCCGAGGCTGGCCTCAAATTTACTATATAGCCAAGGACAACTTGGAGTTTTCCTCTTGCTCTGACCTCTCAGAGTACTGGATCTTCACAAACTAAGGTTACAGGCATGTCCCACCACTTCCTGCTTATGTGGCGCTGGGGATCAAACCCAGGGCTTTGTACACACTAGGCCAGCACTCCAGGAACTGAGCTACACTCCAGACCTTCACTTTCATTTCCTTAGCTGTGACATTGCACTCCCTTAATTTACTGCTCACTTTTTGAGCCTACACTAATTTTCAGGGTTGTGATTAAAGATTTTTTTGTTGTTTTAAACTTTCTTTTTATTTATTCTTTGTGTCTTTCACATCATGCATTTCAATCACATTCTTTTCCCTGTTTTTTCATATCTGCCCTTGCAACCTCTCCCCACCATAAAATAAAATTTAAGAGAAAAAAAAGGGGGGGAATCAATCTCAACATGGAAGCTGCAGTGGGACACAGTGAATCACACAGAAAACCCTTTTGTCCATCATACATCTTTACCTGCAAGTGTTCACTGCAGAGTCACTGTCTGGTTTGAGGTCTCTGGTTTCTGCTGCATTATCGATGCTGGGCCCTCACTGGACTCCTCTTGGATATGCTGCTGTTGCCCTGTGTCATGGAGATCCTGCTGCTTTGGGTCTGGAGGACTGGTCCCTTCATAGATGAGGTGGATATTGGGGTGGGCCAGATAGTTCCTGGCATGGGTAGTTGCAGGGTTGGTCAGCCTTCCCACTCTCCCCTGTCCTCACATCCTCAAGGTTGGCTCTCCCAAACCTATATCATCAGGGCCAGCTCTACTGAGTTACCCAGGCGAGGTTCAGGGAGCACTCTCCTGAGTGCTGCGGCTGGTGAGAGGCAGGGCCAGCTCTTCCACCTGCCATAGGCAACAAAGAATGGGGGGAGGGGAAGTATCTGTTGCCTGCCTACATACTATAGGGCAGATGAGGGATGGGAATAGATCTCCCATGCTCACATTCTCCAGTTTGTTCACCGAACCCTCCCCCACCCCAGTCAATAGGGTCATCTCCACTGTGCTGCTCAGACAAGGTGCAGAACCCACTTTCCAGAATGCTTCAGCTGGTAAGGGAGATGGTCAGCTCCCTTATTTATCACAGATGGTAAGTGAAGGTGGGAGGGGATTTTCCCCTTATTCTCATCACCACACAGCAGAAGAGGGGGTTAGGTTTAGTTATCATACTATCGCAC
Source organism: Sigmodon hispidus (assembly GCA_004025045.1). NCBI lineage: Eukaryota > Metazoa > Chordata > Mammalia > Rodentia > Cricetidae > Sigmodon > Sigmodon hispidus. The sequence continues at coordinate 16,819 of PVIH01007520.1, forward strand.
CATCAGAGCCAGCTCACCTGTGCCTCTGCCAACAGGGTCAGCTCCACAGGCAAGGTGCAGGGCCTGTTCTCCCTAGTGCTGCAGCTGGTGAGGGACAGGGCCAGCTCTCCCATCCGCCTTAGGCATAGAGGGGCTGGGATCATCTCTCCTTTACCCATACCACCATATGGCAGATGGGGATAGAACCAGCTCTCTCCTGCTCACCTTCTCAGGCTGGCTCACCCCTGCCCCACCCCACTTCATCAGCAGGGTCAGCTCTGCTGTACTGTCCAGACAAGAAACAGGGCCCACTTTCCAGAGTGTTGTAGCTGGTGAAGGGGAGGGTCAGCTGCTCACCAGCTGGAGGCAGTAAGAGGGAGGGGGAGGGCATCTTTCTCTTACCCCCCACCACTACACTGTAGTTGGGGAGGTGGTACCAGCTATGCCCCTCCCATACCCTCAGGGCTAGCTCACCCATGCCTCTGTCAGCAGAGTCATCTCTGCTGTGCTGTCCAAGAGAGGTGCAGGCCTCATTCTCCAGTGTGCTGCTTGCTGCTGGTAAGGGTCTCCCACCTGCTGCTGGTGGAGAAGGGTAAGGGAAGGCATCTTTTCCTCACCACATGGCAGGCACAAGCCACTCCCCTATTTCAGAAAACCAGCTTTACCATGCCTCTGCAAACAGGGTCAACTATATTGTGCTACCCAGGAGGAGTACGATCCTCGCCCCTGAGTGCTTCATCTGGTGAGAGGCAGGATCAGTTCTCCCTAGTGTGGCAGCCAGTGAGGGGGTGGGGCCATCCCTGTACAGCCCTGTTTTCTCAGCCTTAGGTGTTTTCAGGGGCCAAGGACATCAACATAGACTCACAGATGCAGCAGGGTTATGAACCCAGATGTGGGCCTAGGCTGCTGCCAAGACATCATCATGGCCCTGGGTGGCAATCAAGTTACCCATATTAGTGCAGTCCTCACTGCTTGCACCTCTTCAGATACGCCTCTGTCCACAGGATATGAACCATTCGCTCTCTCCCTCCCTCCCTTCCTCTCCCTTCCTCTTCCTCTCCCTTTTCCTCCCCCTCCCTCTTCTCTTCCCCCTCCCCTTTTACCCTATACATTTGCTCACCATAATAATGCCCATGTTTTCTCCTCAGAGCCCTTGGCAGCCATTCTCTGCCTGCATGTGGGTCTCCTTATCCTGCTCAGTCCATCATGGCTCTGGGCAGGACCCTGCTTTCTCCTTGGAGCCCTGATTAATGTTTTAATGCTTGATAGATAATTCACATTAGCACTGAATTGGAAAATAGAATGATACAGCCACTTTAGAGGGTGATTTGGAAGCTTCTTAGACCACACATACTTCCACAGTGTGGTCCAGCACTTAAGATTCTTGGTATTTACCCAAAGCAGCTGAAAATTTATGCCCACACCCAAACTTGCACATCATGTATAACACTTTTGTTCTTATGTATTTATTTAATTTGGGCATCTCACTATGTCACTCTGGTTGGTCTGGAACTTGCTATATAGACCAGGCTACACTCTAACTCACAGAGATCCTCCTGTTTCTGTCTCTCAAGTGCTAGGCTCAAAGATATGTGCCACCATTCCTGTGTTTGCATTTTTGTATTAGATTTATTTATTTATTGAGGAACATGCATGAGAATGGAGGTCAGAGGGCAACCTGTGTGAATAAATTCTTTCCCTGCACCACGTGAATCCCACGTGTAACAGGCCCTTTTACCTGTGGAGCCATCTCACTGGGCCCCCTGTCTTCTCTCTTGAGTACTGAGACCTGTGTTACCATGCTCAAATTGTTGTTACAGTGTTGAGGATTAGACTTGCTCATTTGGAGCACATGCTATACTACAGGCCTACAGCCCTAACTCTAATAACTTTGTTCTTATTACCAAAAGTTGGAAGCAATAAAGATGCCCTTTTAGTAGGAGAGTGGATAAGCAAACTGTGCATACACTGACAATAGAATATTATTCGGTATTTTAAAATACAGTATCAGAAATGATATGTAGTGACTAATATTTGCTTTAAAAACTATATAGGGGAAGTTTGTGGGTATATAAATGAAGTAAGATTTGCCATGATGAGGATAGAATATGCTATATTTAAATTCATTATGCAAAAAAATGTGCTACCAGACCATAGGACAATATGGAGTCAATGTAAATACATATTACTGAATGTCAGAAGCCTATTTGAAAAGACTATATAAAGTAGGATTTCAAATATATAAAATTATGGAGAATGTAACACTTTGGAGGCAATGAAAGATTTGTGGTCAGCAGGTGCCTAGTGGTGAAGGCAAGCACAGAAGAATATTTTCTGTGGCAGTGAAAATATTCTTCATAATATGCTACACTGCTGTACACATGTCCTTGTATGTGTATCTAAATCCATAAAATGTACAAGTAAACCCTAATGTGAACTATGGACTTTGGTAATTTGAGTTGAGGGAGTATCTCAGTTACTATTACTTGTTCATGACACCATGACCAAGGCAGTCTATATATAAAAAAACCAAAAACATTTAATTAGAGTCTTGTTTACAGCTTAAGGTGAGTCTATGGTCCTCATGGAGGGAAACATGGAAGCAGGCAGGCACTGTACTGAGGTAATAGCCAGGAGCTTGCATCCTGAGTAGGCAGGAGGCAGAGAGAGGCTTTTGAAAACTCAAAACCACCCCTGGTGACGCACTTCCTCCAACAAGCCACACCTCCTAATCCTTCCTAAACAGTTCCACCGACTGGGGACCAAACTTAAATATATGAACCCATGGGAACTATTCTTATTCAAACCATCATAGGTAGATTGTGGTAGATGTGTGTGTTGATATGGGTAGTGTTGGGCTTGGGTTGTCTTGGGATATATAGAAAAACCTCTGCACTGTCTGCTCCGTTTTGCTGTAAACCAGAAAATGCTCCCAAAACATAAACTTTAAAGCTAGGAGTGTAGTTCAATGGTACCATGCTTGTTTAGCATAGGAGGCCCTGAGTTCAATCCCCAGCACAGAGGGTTGTAGAAGATCTCAGAGCGGTTGTCCTTGGTACTCAAGGCACCAAGGCAGAATTACTTGAGCTGTGGAAAAGTCAGTCTAGGCAATGTAAGACTTGAAACCAAACAATGATAAAATTGAATCGTGTTTCTAATCATGATACCAGAGCTACCTTTAGCTCTCTGAGATGCAGCCAAAGGAGAAGTGGATAAGTTAGGGGCTCCCTTATGCCTTGGCTTATACAGAGCATCCTGGAAGCAACTGGCTACAAAAACCATATGTAAGAGTGCGCCCTCTACTGGAGGGGTGAAAAAAGTCATGGTGGCAGGCCTCATGGGGGCACTGGGAGAAATTCAAGTTAATCAGAATTCCACAGAACAGATTCACAGACTCTTTTTGCAGAATCTGATGTGAGAAATTCTTCTGAACGTCAAAACAGATTTGTGCTTCCAGAGCACAGCCCTCGGTGCTTTGCCAAAGGCAAAAGAAGCCTTTCTGGTTTGGTTTTTTTGAAGACATTAACCTGTGTGCTATCCAGGCCAAACATGTAGCAATTATGCCAGAAGATACCCCTGAGGCTGGGTCCACTGTGAGGGGAAACATTTCATTTTGAAAACAAGAGTTTCCCTTTTTTCTCTTGTTGGTAGCTATGAACATTAAAATTTCTTTTTAAATTTGCGATCAAATTTAAACAGGTACCTAAGTATATGACTGTAAATGGAAAAATAGGAGACATAAAGTATATATTGGCAATTTTTCCCCATTCATTTTTATGTGAGTATTTAATGTGAATGCAGGATGTAAAAATGTTAATGCAAGTCAATGTTTCTGTGAACAAGGTTCTAAAAATTGTATTAATTGTAAATGAACCTGATAAAATTTTCTAGACAATGCCAGCACTTGGATTTGAAAAAAAAAAAAAACACACAAAAAATAAATTTCTTATAGATGACAACTTAATGGCATTTGTAACAGATTCTGTTTACTATACTTTTCTGAGTTGTCCTATAGGCAAGTACATGCTTTTCTAAATTATATGTGTATGTGCACTGTGTGTGTATATGTGTGCTGTGTGTGTGTTTTGGGGGGTGCTTCTGCCCCTGAGTATGAGGCCAGAGGAAAACCGGCGAGGGTCTGTTTTCTCCTTCTACTATGTGAGTCTCAGGGGTCAAACACCTGTCATCAAGTTTGGTGGCAAATAGATGCCTTTGTCCACTGAGCCATCTCTCCAGCCCTCGAGTACATGGTCTGTTTTGTTTTTCTTTTTTTTGTCAGTTTTCTGTACTGTCCTTGTTATTTTGCTATTAAGATACATTAAACTACAGAATTAAATAGATAAAATAGAAATGAAGAAAGGGAGAGAGAAGAAAGAAAGGAAAGGAAGAAGGAGATAAAAAGAGAGGAAAAGACAAGGAGCAAGAGAACTCTCGGGGAGGGGGAGAAAGAGATGGGGAATAAGACCGCGACCTGCTGGGCGGTGGTGGCACACACCTTTAGAGGCTAGCAGATCTGTATGAGTTCAAGGCCAGCCTGGTCTACAGAGCAAGTTCCAAGACAGCCAAGGCTTCACAGAGAAAACCTGTCTCAAAAAAACAAGAAAAAGAAGACAGTGTTAACTTGGAGGGCACTGGGTCAGGTGTGACTCCTGAAGCTACTTGTTCACCTTCTCATTGGACTTTTGCCAGTTGGAATCTGTTTATCGGTTGCTTGTCTTTCCCTTTGTGCTGGTAACAGACTTGACACCATTTCACAACTCACCTCTCACCCACAATGGCTGATACCCCGGAAGATCCTGCTGGGCCTTTGCAGGGAAAGTGACCTAACACAGGAAAACTGTGAACAGGAACAATAAAAAGTTGGAGTCTAGTGTCTTTAGTGGCAGAAAGCTTTGAGGAGACTGTCAGTTACTTCTTATGACCTTCACTCCCCCAACTGACCTAGTCTGAATTGTACAAGCACAGGTGATTATCACCACTTTTTTTTTTTTTTTTTTTTTTTTTTTTTTTTTTTTTTTTTTTTTTTTTTTTTTTTTTTTTTTTTTGAGGCAATAGCTCTTTAATGGTTAGCGATTGTTGTTGATCTGCCTGGCTACACCTTCTCAGGTGGGTGGGAATGATAAACCTATGACATCACGCTTATTTATATATTTTATATATATATGTTTATGTTTTTACTGTGGACTATGAGGTCTCAAGCTCAGTTCTTCATGTCTACAAGGCAATCACTTTGCCAACTGAACAAACTGTTAAAAAACAAAAACCATAAACCCAGACAGGGGTGACACATGCTATTAATCCCAGCATTTGGGAAGCAGAGGCAGGAGGATCTGTCTAAATCTTACTTAATGCCACCAAGATGTACATAATGAGTTCCAGGCCAGTCAGGGCTACAAAGTGAGACCTCTCCCTCAAACAAAAACTTTTAAAAAATGATGTGGGTCCATAGGCATGTGTGGTCCAGGGATCAACCTCAGGTTCTCAGATGTTCGTGGCAGGCCTTTGCTCACAAGTCATTACTGTGGCAATTTTTTTTTTTTTTAAATCAACAATCTCTTCTATCTGAGAACCTCCTGATCACATACACATAATCCTAATATTTATTCTTTTTAGATTTAAGATATCTATGAACTCTGAATGGTGGCATTTATCTGTAATCTTAACACCTAAGAGTTGGAGGTAGGAGGGTCAGAATTTCAAGGTCATCTTCAGCTAAATAGGAAGTTCCAGGCCAACCTGCTCTATGTGAGACCCGAATCAAAGAATCTTAAATGACACAGATTCATAGCCCTTATCCTCTTTGGGTATCCTTTCTTTCCTATTTAAAAAAAAAATTGTTAGCTAGAAGTGGTGGCTTATGCCTGTAATTTCAGCCTGTGGGAAGTTGAGGCAGAAGGATTGCAATGAGTTCAAAGCCAGAATAGGCAACAGAGTGAGACTCTCAGAAAGAGTTTCTTTGGAGGGGGATGTTGCACAGACTTCCATTTTTAAATGGCAGCATGTTCTTGACGCCCACCAGGAGCCACATTCCCCCTTCTTCCCTCTCTCTCACCTAACTTGTTCCCCATAAAGTCCATCCAAATATGATGTTCTTTCTGCTTCTGCCTCACTTTTCTCTTACTACAGCATCTTCAATAGACTGCCTGTGGTCCTTTCTTGGTCTCCAGACTCTTTCTCATCTGGCTACAGGCCAGTCTCTGGAGAAATTGCTCTCTTGAGCCATATCTTTCCTGACTCACTGTCAAAGGGCAACCTCAGGGAACTAGTCCTCTAAGGCACATAAAGGAATCTTTCTGAATCCCTTCAAAGGTCACCAAGAACATTCCTTAAGCTGGAGACAAGAGTAAGCCCTTCTGGATGATTTGCTTTATAGGAAAAGCAGAAATTCCATGTCCTTCAGAAAAGATGCCTAAGAATTTAGTTTGTGCAATACATTTGAAAGGCTACACGGATATGATCTCAGGATTACTAGTGCTGTGGCTTATTTGGCTTATACTTCCATATCTATGTTCATTACCTAAGAATCAGGACAGGAACATAAATAAGGCAGGACCTGGAATCTGGAGCTGATGCAGAGGCCATGGAGGAATGCTGCCTACTGGCTTGCTCCCTCTGACTTGCTGAGGCTGGGCCCTTTCTCACTAATTACTAATTAAGAAAGTGCCCTATAGCTGTATCTTATGGAGACATTAGACATTTTCTCAGTTGAGGTAACTGAGGTTCCTTCCTTTTAGATGTCTCTAGCTAGTGTGTCCAGTTGATGTTAAGACTAGCCATCACACACACACACACACACACACACACACACACACACACACACACACGATATTTTTACTTTCTGCATCATGGGGGTACAAAAGAGCTGTAAAGATAACTCTTGACTGTGGCAGGAAATTTCCATGATGGTGTTATTGGTGCTTTTAGATACTTTGTGCCTGGCACCATACAAGCACCTTTTATATGTCATTTTATTCACAGGACATCCTGGGGTAGGTATTGTCACCATATCCAGGTTGCCTGTGAGGAAATAGGCTGAGGAAGATGAGCTGCCTGAAGACATCCAACTAGGACGTGGAGTCTGAATTCAAATCCAGGCCTGCAGTATGGCAAAAATCCTAATTAAGACCCCTCTCCAATTTTTTTTAATGTTTGTACGTATAGGTGTGCATGTATGTGTGGCTGTTTGTGTGCCTATGCATGTGGTGGCTCCAGGTTGATTTCAGGAGCCATTCTCTTCCACTTCATTCATTGAGACAAGGTCTCTTAATCAAACCCAGAGCTACTGACACGGCTAGTCTTGCCTGCCAGTTTGAAGATCCTCTGTCTTTGACTTCTTGGGCTGGAATGACAGCCAAGTTCCCATGTCCATCCAATGTTTATGTCAGTTTCTGGGGATCCAAACTCTGGTCCTCAGGCATTCATGGCAAGTACAGTCATATCCCTAGACCCAAGATTATATATATATTACATACACCACACACACACACACACACACACACACACACACACACACACACACATATATATAGCACAGGACTCTGTATGCAAAATATATGCCTGTTTGGCTCACTATACTGCTCTATTGGCTTTTTAAGACAAAAAGGAAAAGGAACCAGCATTCTCTTTAGTGCTGGGTCTTGGTTTCTCCCTCCACCTTTAATGCAAATCTGAGTCACTACATCGTCTTTCCCAGCTCCTTGCCACAACACTGCACAAAGGTCTCAGCATTCTTTGGGTGAAAAGCCTGAGGACCTACTCATTGCTGTGGGTGCTATTTTTAGGTTCCCTGCTGCAGCAGCCTGCTGTCCTGTGTATGAGTGATTTTATTCTCGTCTTGATGAGGTGGAGAAGATCTTGGTTAGGGTGCTCAAAGACCTGAGCTTAAGTCATAGTCTCCTTTACTAGCAGTATAACCTTGATTAAAACTACACAGATTTTATTTCTCCGTTTATGTAATGAGAGATAGAAATAGCTGCCCTGCCCAAAGAGAGGTCAGCTGTGTAAACTGATGTTAGGAGGAAATGATCCCTTTTAAAGAACGGAGGAAAAATCCCATGGGAGTGGTATGGTACTCAGCCCGTGACTCTTCTTATGCATTTTGCCACTGGTATCTTGTTCCAGACTAAGGATGGAAATATTAATATTACATGAAAACATTTTCCTTTGACCTCAAAGTTTATTTTTTGCATCCATTTTTGTAAAGAAATAAATGCATTTTTGTGGTCCCCTAAAAATATTGCTGGCACGAGGTACTGTGCTTTCTGGACCTAATACCTAAGTTGCCAGGAATTCAGAATGCTGCCCATAGCTCTTGACACCTTCCTTTGTCTCCCAGAGCCCAGCAGGGAACCAAGCTGCTGCCAAACACAGGTCTAGGAGACCTTGTTCCATGGCAAGGGGTGCAGAAAATGCCCCTCCTGTCAGCTCAATCTAGCTGTTAGGTTTAGTGAGGTCACTCTGGCCATTATGTCTGTCTGGGGGCAGTCTTGTGTCTTTCTGACAAGGTCTAGGGTATAGCCCACATGGGTGCTTGTAATCCTCCCTCCCAGCCTTACTGGCAACAAAAAACATTTCTTGTAATTGAAAGCCTACTATATGCTAAGGACTTCACATGCATTATGTCACTGAATTATTGCATCATAGTCATAAGGTAGGTGATAGTGTCTCTACTGCACAGAGGATCATTAAGGTCAAAGGTTCTTATCAGTGGCATCACATGGCTGTGTACTTACTTCCTTTATTTGTTTGAGGAGCCCAAGATAATGCCTATCATTCCTACCTGAACTCTGGTGCTTTCTCCATGCTATTAGATGAAATCCAGGTCCTTGCACTTATAGGCAAGTGCTCTACTACAGAGCTACCTCCTCAGCCCCAGTAGAGTTTCTTACAGAAGAACAGCTTGTCCAGGCCAAGAGCAGAATATATATGGGGATGAGCTTAAATTCCCTGGTCCACACTGCCCAGTCCAGTTTGGAGATGTTCACTGTTGATCTTTAAATACCCCAGCTAGGGACATAGACTGGGCTAGGGACATAAACTAATAGAAGATCAATGATCTCATCAGGCACTCAAGGGAAGACATCAGATGATCCAACTAGGTTCAGAGATTAGAAAAGCAGCCTGGCTTCTTGTTTGGAGTGGAGCAAGACTGATTTAATGAGCCTTGTGTTCCTTTTCTTGGATTTGTGTTGCCTTGAACTTCTGAGACCTCTTTGGTCATTTGGTACATTATAAAAAAGGATTAAATGGGGCTGGAGAGATGACTGTGCAATTGAGAACATTTGTTGCTCTTGCAGAGAACCCAGGTTAGGTTCCTAGTACCCACATGGTGGCTCACAACAGTCTGTAACTCAGTACCAGGGGTTCCAAGGCTTTTTTCAGGTTCTGAGAGCATTAGCCATGAACATGGTGCACATTCATGCAGGCAAACGCTCAAATGCATATTTGTTTGTTTGTTGTTCAAGGCAGGGTACCCTTGGCAGTCCTGGAACTCACTCTGTAGACCAGGCTGGCCTTGAACCCAAGAGATCTGCCTGCCTCTGCCTCCCAAGTGCTGAGATTAAAGACCTATGCCTACTAGTATGGAAGTAAGTACTGCAATTTCTTTAGTCATTGGGATGGATATTCTTGGTTGTAAAGTTGACAGCACCTAGGATTAACTAAAAACTCAAGTAGCTGGGCACACCTGTGAGGGACTTTTCTTGGTTGGATCATTTGAGGTTAGAAGACCTCTAAATCTGGGGCACACTTTCTCATGGCAGCTTATATAAAGGACATGGAGGAAGAAGTGTTTTGCTTTTGGCCTGTTTGCCCTCATTCTCACTGCTGAGGCATTCCTTCACTGCTATTAGAACCTACTTCTACTAGATCCCAATGTATACGGAAGACCAAGTGAGACATCCAGCCCCTGGACTAAACAACTGTTAGATTCTTGGACCATCTGTTGGGTGACAGCCATTTTTGGACTAGCTGGACCACAGCTTGTAAACCACTCCGGTACATCCCATATATGTTTTTCTTTCAGTTCTGTTCCTGTAGAGAACCCTGACCAATATATTTGTGCCCCTCTCTTCTAGGTCGATTTGTGTGTGCAGGGGTATGCGCAACCCCCACGCATGCACACAAATGTATGAATAGTCACTGGATGTTGCATCTTAGGTCTCCAGAAGGTTAAACACTTGCTCTTCTACAGAGCCACAGTCTGAGCCTAGAGAAACAACCAGCAGACGCCTCAGATCAGGCCTGGACACTCAGGGTATGTGAGGATTGTGGAAGTCTGCTTCCTCTGCTTATTTTTAAAAGGACATCCCTCCACTTCCTTTCTAACCTGTTGGGGCCTTCCTGTAATCCCAGCATTGGGCAGGTGAAGGTTAGGAGGATGGGGAATTCAAGATCAGACTTAGTTAATAAAAGAAAACAAAACTTCCCCTTGTGACATTATAAGACTTTCAAAATTGTCCGTTCTCTTGGGTGAAGTGTCGGGACTCATGGTTGATGTGGAATGGGAAACTGCATTCCGGTTTCCTGCAGGATTCACGACTAGCTGAGAGGCCTAGCTGAATTTGGCTTCACTGACCTTGATTTCCCACCGTCTGTATTTGGAATCGCTAAGGTTTTTTATCATGACATTCGTTGTTTTCCGCCTCCTAAGAGGACCTCAGAAAGAACATATTCCCTCTAATCTTTACGAGCCAAATCGTAGACCTTGGAGCGTCAGGCCTTGATTGAGACAAATACTACTTTTTCACAAGCTTCAATTTCTGCATTTTAGAAATGAAAATAATAACGACGATGATGATGATTAAAAAAAAAAAAACCCAAACAATCCGACCTGGTCAGACTGCTTAATTTGCATAGAACACAATAGAAGAACACAGTGGGTATGCAACACGGTGTGAAGTGTGGACCTCTGGTAACTTGAGCCTTCACGATACCTAGAGTGAATGTTGTGCAAGCGGTTTCCTCCAACTCCTACAAATCGGGAGGTGACCCTCACCCCACACCTAGAATGCAGAAGTGGCGTAGGCAGGAGGGAGGGTCAGGGAATCTTCACCGCAGCCACCTGAACCACCGGGGCTGAAGTCCTGGCAGGGCAGACTGCAGGCAAAGGATGGATGGCTGGAGGCAGCTGGGTCGGCAGGGACATCGGGACCGGCGGACGAGCGGGCGCCGAAGGAGTTAAACAGGGCCGGGGGCAGAGCGCCTGTCAGACGCGAGCATGTGCAGTTTGCGCCGCATCCGTACTATGGGTGAGTGCCGCCGCCGCCGCCTGGGGCTGGGTTCCGTGGGGCAGCAGCCGCTGCAGCTCCCCGGGCCCCCGCGCAGCCCCGGCGGCCGCGGACACTCTATGCGGGAATAGTCGCGGGCGGACGGGCGGGCGGGCGGCGTGGGGGAGGCTTGGCGGGTCACTCGGCGCGGGGGGAGCCCGAGCGCCGGGCGTGGGGGCGGGGAGCAGGCGGCGCAGGAGAGCGCCCCGAGTCCCGGCGCGGGAGGAGGAGCGGGAGCCAGCCCAAGAGACCGCGCTCCTGGCCGCACCTGCGTCGGGCAGACGGTCGCCTGGCCCAACCCTGCCTTGTCCTACCCTCGTCCCCGGCCCCGCACCGGTAGGTGCCCGCGATGTCCGCAGAGAGGCCTTTTCGCCGCGGAGAGAGGTGTCTGAGCCGCGCGGACAGCGCTGAGCGCGGGGGCGCGGGTGATGGGGCGGTGATGGGGAAGACCCCGCGACCCCGTGTAGGGACACTACCGGATCTCGCTTCTTCTTTGCTTTCGGTTTCGAAGCCGCTGCTGGGGCTGAAGAGCGAGCTGCAGATTAGATGGTGTGTCTGAGCTTGGATCCCCTGCGGGGGATGGGCGCACAGGGGGGCGTGTTGGCGAAAGGGGTGCACATTGGCAACTTTCCCTGCCTGAAACAAAGGGGTGCGAGATTGAGGCAAGAGTGAAAGATCACGCTGAGGATCTCAGACCTCTAAAGGTTGACACCTCCCCCCACCCAGTGGAGTGCACCCCGAGGCCCACTGGAAAGGACAGAGGGGGGCGCCAGACTGGATGGAAGCTGGAGATCCAGGTCTTAGGAGTGGGAACCACAGACCCTCCTGACTTCGCTGGTCAAAAGAACCCTATTGCCTTTCTCTTCCATGTACATGAAAGAGCCCGGTGATGGTGGGCTGCACTTTTCACATTCTTTTTTTCAGGTGGGTGCCTAGGTCAGTGCCTAGACCCTGGCTGCCAGTTCTTCATCTGCCTGCCATTCATCATCTCTGTTTCTTGGTGTGAAATGGAGGGCTGGGATGGGGAGCTGTTTAGCCCTGTTCCTGGTAAGGCTAGGGAGGTATCGGAGTCTTTCCCAGGTGTCTTTTCTCCCTTTTTATGACCAGTCAGAAACTGGCCCCTTTCCCCTCTCTACCTCACCGTTTCTCTATTAGTCCCTGGGGTTTCTCAGGAGGTGGATGTATGATCGCTTCAGGCACAGAGTTTGTGGTGTCAGGTTGTTCTCACACTGGTTAGACTTTCACTGGAAGACTAACTCTTGGAAGCTGCATACCAGGGTAACCTTAGGGCTTTGCTGACCCATTATTTCTGCACCCCAATAACAATCTTCTGACTGAGGTCCTCAGGAAGCCTATGTCCCCCGCTGTCTGTACCAGTAAGAGAGATCAAAGATAAGGCTGCTGGTCCTGCCTTAAATATGGTATAAGATCTTTCTCTCTAGACAAATGGGCTGTGTTCCGAGATCCCAATCCCCAATCTTTGTCTCCAGGAACCAGGTTCCTATAGCTTGCAGTGCGCTTGCGTGTGACCATTGGTTCTATGGCAGCACCCACCATCCAAGAGCTCATGTCTTTTATCTGGTTGGAAGGCAGAACTATGTCTGCTTCTGCCTATGGTCTGACTGGAGACAGGAAGTGCTCTGGACTTCTGGATCATCCTCCTGTGCCTCTGTGAGTGAGCTAATGACACCCGTGGTTGGACCAAGAGTGGTTCTGTAGGACAAGTAGGCTTAGAGACAAGGATGGGTGAACTGAGATGAAGCATCTTTTGCTCTTTCTGAGACTTTGTGTTCAGGAGCGGAGACAGGCAACCCGGGAGATGGAATGCTGGTCTTTAGGGGAGAAATGACAAGTTGATTTGGTGTTGAGTTTGACCACTTTGAGATAGGATCAGGGGGGATTCTAGGACTTGCAAGAGGTTGCAGGGGAAAAAAAGAAGTGCCCCTGCGCATTCAGTCTGTGGTCCTGGAACTAAAGTGGCCAAGGTTAGATCAGGTGGCCAAGGTTAGGTCAGGTGGCTAGCTCGGGTGATACAGTCAGTCCCACTTCTGTAGAGTGAGCACCTCCTTCCAGCTAGGCAGGTTGATTATTGCTCCATCCAGGTTGGGTTTATCCCAAGCTGTTGATTCGTAGCTGAGGATAGTGGCACTGGCCTGACCTCCTTCTGCAGCAAGGGCTCAAGAAGGCTTTTCTATGGACAGATTGTTCCCAGATACACAGACTGGGAGGTAAGAGGATGAAGCTCCTTTGGCTCTGTCTTTGAAAGTGATGGGACACAATTTCTTATATTTATAAACTGATTTATGAGCTGGGGGATCTTGAATGAAAGATATTAGAAGAGTTAGTGAGCCTTATACTATGTGTATTTCAGTTGAATCTGACTGGAGTCTTGTTTCTAAAGGGAAAAAGTGTTATTTTACAGAGAAGGGCCAAATTACAGCTTTTGTGATAGGGAGAGGTCGTGTTAGCTTTAAAGTGTCATTTTTATCAGAAAAGTTGCTCTGGCACCAGGCAATAGGTGGTGTTCCTGTCTGCCTCTGCCCATGGGATATCTTGGAGCTTTTCGAAGGAGATGACAAGTCAGGACATTAGTGACAGGTGCTCTCAAAACTCCGAGTGGGGTCTCTGATGATGTGTGTGTAGGTGGGGCTCTGGTGTCACCCAGAGAGAGCTGGCTCAGGGCAATAAAGTAAGGCAGCTTGGGTTGGCAACAGCCGTATCAGATCTGGCTGTCCTTGAGGGAGAAAAAGGATAGTTATTGTTTACAGCTCTCAAATTTTTTTTAGTCTTCTCCTCCCTTTTACTCCCCAATTGCAGACATGATGGTTTGGGTTTTAGTGAGGTTTTTGTTTGTTTGTTTGTTTTGTTTTTAATCCAGGACCTTTCCTTTTAAAATACGAAGAATTTCTGCCATGGCACATTCTGGGTTCCTTTTGTTCTTACCTGGCCTGGGTGGAGAACAAGAAAAGGGATTAGGGTCATTGGAAACTGGCTCTATGTTCGGCTTCTTCCCCCAGCCCTCCTTGCAAACCAGAATATTTGTTACTGAAATGTAAAGTCTAAGCCAGTTTGAGGGGAAGAGACAGGAGCCGGCATTTTTGCTGTGGTCCTTAAATCATCATGGGTACACTGGCTGTGGTGTCCTAACATCCTTTTCTTAGGATTTGAGAAGGTTTAGAATCAGTTATCTTATGATTTGCAGGTTATACTTTTCCAAGATTCTTTAAGAGAATTTTGGCACTGTAGGTTTGGTTCAAGATGGACATTTGGATTGAGCATGGTGACAAATGCCTGTAATCCCAGCCCTTGGAAGGTAAAGGCAGGAGGATTTGAGACCAGCCTGGTCTACATAGAGAGTTTCAGACCAACCAGGGTTATATAATGATACCTTGGCTGAGAAAAATCATACACTTGCCTCAGATCAAACTATGGGATGCTCCATGCTACTGTCGTTCGCAGAAAAGGAAATGGTTTCTTCCTCTGGCACACTTACCCGCCATAAAACTAGCCTGAGTAAGTGACCCTGGTCATTCTCAGATTAACATGGAAAGCCTGCTTGCTTTTCTTTGCTCCCATGAATGAGGCTGCCGGAGTGGGCTCCTGAACATCTACACACAAAGATTCCAGCTACTGTTCATTTCGACATCAGTTTCCCTATCTATAGATTTAGTAGGGTTGAAATTAGAGGGTGATGATATTTACCCAGTGCTCCTACAAGGAATGGTTCTCAAAGGAAGCTTTCTGTTCCTTTCTAATGTTAACAGTTTTGTGATGGGGTTGGACATAGTCAAGTCTAGCAATCTAAAGAGTAAACACAGTTATTGCGATTTTCATTTCTGAACATCTAGACCCCTCCATCTCTTTCTCAGATGGCTCCCTGAGTATTTGAGACCTTCTTGTCTCTGTCATGGCCGGTGTTGTAGAAAAGGCATTAATATTATGGCAGTCTACATGAGCAGGGTTTGGGTTTTAAAATTAATGTAAAATTGTTCTTTCTTCTAGACTCTTGGCAGCATACAAAATTTCACTGGCCTCGTAGTGTTAGGAGATCTAATTGATAAGAGGACAAAATTAGTGAGAACATTTCTGTCACACCTCTTCTCTCCAGAGGCCCCACATTTGGAACATACAATTCTGACTGCTTTTGCAGTTGGGTTTAAATGATGAATGAATTTTAGTTGGTCTATTCATTCATTGTTTCAGCTTTTTTGTTTGTTTTGTTTATTGAAACAGGATTTCTCTGTGAAACAGTTTTGTTGTCCTGGAACTTTGTAGACCAGGCAGACCTTGAACTAACTCACAGAGATCCGTCTGCCTCTGTCTCCCAAGTGCTGAAATTAAAGGCGTGCACCACCACTGCCTGGCTCACTGTTTCTGTTTTTAAGAGGCACCTCTGTGACATGAGCTTTGGAACTGATTCATTTTCATAAGAGAGGTTTTAGTAGGGCCTTGGTACCACCCTTAGGTCTAGAGATGTAGCCAAGAGATTGAAGGGTCACAGAGAAAGGATTCTTCTCTGAACTTATGAGGAAGCAGTTCATGCTTTGAGATAAATGTACACACAGGGATTTAGTCAGTGCAGCAAGAAGCTTGACTTGTAGATAACAATGGCCATTCTATGGACCACTGGCAGTGGATTTGTTACCATTTAAATTTTTGAGGATTTTATACATGATACTGTATTTACATCATTTCCTCTTTGCTTCTACCTCCTCCTCTTCCCCATTCCTTCTCACCACTTCTTTAACTATTCCCGTATTACATATGTAACCTACTGGGTCTGTGTAGTGTTGCTCACTGTAGATGTGTTTATGGTTGTGACTACTTAGGTTTGGATAATCAAGGGGCTCCTCTCTCATGAAAAGTGATTCTTCCTCTCTCAAAAGCCAGTGGTTGCCTGGAGGTAGGACCTTATGGAAATTTCTCTCATTCACGTTGGTATGCCAAATGGTGTTGCCATAATGCAGGTCTTATATAGGCAACCATATTGTTAAGAGTTTATGGATGCAGCATCCCTGTCATGTATAGAAGATGTTATCTAGTAGCAGGCATCCTGGTATTCTAGCTCTTAAAATCTTTTCACACCCTGTTCAGTGTTTTTCTCTGACCCTTGGGTCTAGGGGTTGTGTCTTAGATGCATCAGTTGGAAATGGGGACACTACAGACCCTGATTCTTTACATTTGATGCTGTGGGTCTCGGTAATGGTCTCCACCTGTTGTGAAAAGAAGCTTCTTTCATGAGGGTGAGAGATCTATTTATCTGTGGATAGAAGGATATGCATTTAGATTACTGTCAGAAATTATACTGGTTTAGGAAACTGGCAGGGTTGGGTTCTTCTCTAGGGTTGGGTTCTTCTCTAGGGTCTGTGGCCTCTCCAGCTATGAGCAGTTGGCTAGTTTGTGGTACCTGGCATGACTTGCTTCCTGTTAAGCAGGCCTTTAAGTCCAGTAGCTGTTGGTTACCCCAAAGATCAAAGTGCAGCTATTGCACCATTGGGTATATCTGGTTCATAGCCCTTACAGCTGGATCGGACTGTTGATTGCTTCTCTCCCCTGGCAGTTTGCATAGCACCTTCCAATACTGTGAGAGTTAGTCCTCGGAGAATCATGGATCTGTTTCTAGCACAGACACACTCCCATTGTCTGTCCAAAGGGACATACACACACACACACACACACACACACACACACACACACACACACACACACAGAGCCAGGAATAAGGAACTTGGACATTGGTCACACTTTTATCTACATCATAATACAAATATGGACAACAAATATTGCTATCATTGGGCAGCATAAGCAACCATACCAGAGTTTTCTCTGATATTGTGCAGGACTTTTTGCCCGAAGCGATGAAGTGACCTTCTTATACTGACCTAATATAGGTGCCTTCAAACTTTCCTGTGCCTGCACAGTTCCTGGCATGTGAGAGCACTTATTAAATCACCAGCTGTGACAGTTGAACGTCATCAGACATCTAGGCTTTTGGGTCACTGGACAATGATCTCGTTCCAAGGAAACTAATGACTAGGAAACATCTCCAAAATCAGGAAATCTTGAAATACTCCCCAATCCACTTGCTCGGTTGACCTTGGGTGACCCACTTCAGTGCTCTGAGACTTAATTCCACAAATGGAATTTCAACTGGCTTCAGCGGTCAGCACATTAACAGTTGGCAGTCCCCATGTATTGAATACTTACTATATGCCAGGCATTGGACAAAGTACTTTTCGTGTGTTCTTTTCTCGAATCAGTGAGAAAGCTACTATTGATTATCCCCATTTTACAGCTGGAAAGATTGAGCTTCTTCAAGAGTGATTGCATATCTCATACAGTTAGAAAATGTCCGAACTGGGACTTGAACTGAGTTCTGAGTCTGCTGCAGATTGTGTTGAACTGGCTGAGTGGAAGAGCAGATGTTGGAGAATAACTTGAAGCGGAGGTCATGTGAGCATATTAGGAGAGTTTGATGTGGGTTAAACATGACCAGCTAAAGGAAGAAGGAAGTACAGATTTTTGAAAACTAGCATCCTCATGAGTGTTCGGGAGAGGGTGAAGTCTGCAGTGGGGAAGTAGACCAGATAGCCTGGAAGTTATTGTAAAGGGAACAGGCTTTTCTGCTCGGCATAGCAATGCATCTTATAAACCCTGTTTCCTTCTCATACTAACATTTTCCTCTGCTTAACAGGCTCTTGGGCAGCATTTTCCTTGCTGTTACCCTCCTGGTTGCTACAGCAGCTCATCTTAGCAAATTCTTGACTCTGGTATTTGTTCCCCAAGATTGTCCCTTGTCTGTCACTATACATATGGGGGAATTGGTTATGACTTGAATCTCAGATATACTTGGCAAAGCACAGAAAACATTAGACTGGGAGTTTAACCCCAGCATAGAAAAATCAGTTTACCTTATATTCATCAATTCCCCTATATCCACCAGGCTACCTTATTCTGAGAAAGGATTTATAGTCACCAATTACTCCATTTAGAGATAATCAGGTAGTTTAGTGGTGATTGTCCTCATTCCTAGACAATTTGACTGAATGTCTCATATCATTTGAGGGTGATTGTAGAAAGGAATGACGGTTATGGAGGTGGCCCGGGAGAGATGGGCTGACAGTATTAGAGTTGGGATGCAAACAGAATCACATGGTCGGGACAAGAGACTCAGTTTGGTGACTCTCTGAACACAGGATGTAAATTCTCTGGCTTTTGGTTTCCTTGTATATAAAACAGGAAATGTCAAATGAGACTGACTCTAGCTTATGTTCTAGAAAGTGTGCTGGATGATCTAGTGGGCTGGGGGTAGTTCTGGCCTTTCTTGGGGAATCCAGGGTACAGGGGAAGGAGAATGTAGCCACACTGGAGGTTAAGGGACAAAGCCAGAGAACTTTCTAGTGAAGCAGTAGCAGGACCAGTATTCACCTTCATCCCACTGAGGCAGCAGAAAGGTGACCTTTCTTTCTACTCTCCACTGCACAGTGAGGACCCCTTTGCCTTCTCTTTAACCTTAAGTGTCCCCTCTCATGGTCCAAGGACAGTCTCCAAAGACGATCCCAGCTGTGCATTTGTGGATGTTTCACATTCTGCACTTGGGTTTGGCAGCATCATCTCTTTTTCCCTGCTTCTCCAGGACTTCATGGTTGAAACATTCTGGGTAACAGTGTTCGTGAGGCCCTACCTCCTCTGTGGCCCTATTTCTACCCGAAGGAGAAAGACGAAAACCATGACCTCAGACAGCTTGCTTGAGGTCATGACGTCTTTGCTCACAGAACTGAACCATCTGAGTCTCCTTTAAGTAGGGCCACTAATTTAAGGACCTAACCACTCTCTCATTTGTCCTTTTACATCTGTTTTTATTTTATTGTATTCAAGGTAGAGGAGCAAGTGAGATCCCACTGAATGCACCAAACCAATCATTTCTGTCCCCGCTTTATATGATTTTTGTTCTTTGCTCCTCATTTTCCTATGCCAGTTATTTCTAATAGTGATAACTATACCTCTGAGGGTATGAGAGGCTTTAAATTTTTTTTTTTTAAAAAAATTAAGTGTCTTGAGTGTTTAGCCTGCATGTATGTCTATGCACCATGTGTATGTAGTACCCATAAAGGCCAGAAGAGGGCATTAGATTCTCTAGAATTAGGGTTACAGAAGGTTATACCCTGCGGTGGGGATTCTGGAAACTCAAACCTGGATCCTTTGGAAGAGCAGCCAGTGCTCTTAAGTACTGGGCCAGCCCTCCAGCTCCATGGGAGTCCATTTTAACTACAAGGACCAACATTTCGTTCATAGATATCCATGAAACAGTTCTGTGTCCCATGATGCCTTTATGCTTACTCAGTGGGTTTCATTCTTGTCCGGGATGAACAGTCAGGCTTTCCAAGTTTTCTGGTTATTCATAAGCAGACCTGTAGGTCCTGTGGTCACTTTAAGTCACAAACATGGCCTCAGTTCAGTACTTCATATATCCGTGTTTTTGTTGCTGAGCTGCAAAGGACAGGGAAGTGTGTTCAGTGACCAGCACGATTGTTTCCTGGGTTCAGCATGTGTTTAATGTTGATTCTTGTGCCCATGCTCATGGATTTTTCAGAGAGTGCTTTTTTCCCAGCTGCTGAGTTATTCACAATGGAAAATGTATCGCTGGACATGGTGACTCATGCTTATGATCCCAGCATCAGGTAGACTGAATCAAGAGGTTTACCAAAAGTTCAAGGCCAATAAAAGCTGCATGATGAGTTCCAGGATAGCCTGGGCTTTAAAGTGATACCTTGTCTCAAACCAAACAAAAAAGAGCCAACTATCCTTCGCTCCATATTTTTGCTTTTGCCTTAGGGTCCCAATGATTCACCTGCAGTCTCCTTCCTGATCTGTCCAAATAGGCCCTCTAGATGAGACCTGCACCCACTCATGTTAGTCCTAGAAACCAATTCCATATCCTTTGGAGCAGAGAACCTGGAGTACAGGCTCATTCAGCAGTCTCCTCCCATCTTCCAGCAGCTGATGACCAGTCTGTCTCCCCATCTGCATATCCCTACCCTGTTGTCTCACTTGCGGGGAACAGACACCAAGTTTCCTGGGTGGGCCTGTGGCAGCTCTTCTCACCATCTAGTCCCCAGAGCAAATTCTCTGTGGCACGAAGGTGAAGCCATAGCCCTAAGCATCACTCTCCACTGCCTATTCTGTTTGTAACCCCAGTGTGAGGGAAGAACTTGTATATCATTTTTGGAAAACATTCATCCTTGACTGGTGTCACATCTTTTATATCTTGGGGTCTTAGTTAAGATTTCTGACTTAACATCTTGTTATGAATATTTCATTAAAACTGTTAACTATCCGGACTGGAGAGATGGCTGAGTAGTCAAGAGAGCACACTGTTCTTCTAGAGGACCCAAGCTCTGTTCCCAACAGCTACCAACAACTTCAGCTCTGGGGGATCCAATGCCTCTGATCTCCATGAGCACTATCTCTCATTTACATGTATCCACACAAAGGCACATAATACATACACATAATCTTAAAAATATTTTGGATAGTGGTGATGAACATCTTTAATTCCAGCATTCAGGAGATAGAGGCAGGCAAAACTCTGAGTTCAAAGCCAGCCTGATCTACTTACTATAGGGCAAGTTCCCAGATGGTCAGGGCTACACAGAGAAGCCTTATCTAGAAAAATCAAAAAACAACCAACCAACAACAAAGAAACCATAACTGTCAAGTTGAGTGTGGTAGTATGTACTCAGCATTCAGGAAGCTGAAACAGAAGAAAGGATCGTGTGTTTGAGGCTGGGGGATGACTTCATTGATAAAGTGCTTGCTATGTAAACATGAGGACCTGAGTTTGGATCCCCAGAACCTGTGTAGAAGGGAGGCTCCACAACACACATCTATGATCCCAGCACACACACACACACAGGCACATGTACATATGTGAACATGCACACAGAGTTGACCTAAAAGGCTAAGGAGAGCATCTAACATATACTGAGTTCTTACAGAGTCATCCTACTATATCCAAAGGTTATGCATTTCTGGATTCAACCACTTGCTTATCAAAACAATTCACACACACACAAAACAACTGTGCTTATACCGAACATGTATAGACTCTTCTGGTCATCATTTTCCAAACAATACAGCAACTGTTTATGTGGTATTTATTATGTATGATAAGCAACCCAGAAGTGATTTAAAACATGTAGAGGATGTGCCTAGGTTATATGCATTTTATATAGGGGAATCTGCATATCTGTGGATTTTGGTACCTATGGATGTTTCCTAGAAGCAGTCACTCTCAGACACGATGAGGGGCACTGTAGTGCTAAGTGCTGTTTTTAGTACAGTGAACATGCACTCTCAATCCCCACAAGGGAGGTGCTTGTATTATCTCTATTTTACAAATGAATAAACTGAGGCAAAGAGAGGTTAAAGTAATTTGTCTACGGTCACATAATTGACTTCGGTGTTGGGATTTGAATGGAGGAAATCTGACCCCAGAGTGTGCACTTTTAAACCACAATGTTCTGCAGCTTCCCGTAAGGGAGGGGTCATGAAGATGATATACAAATGATTGACAGGTTCTGTTTTGGAGGTCTTTGGAGGTCCCTCACTCTGCACTGGATCTCTCCCCTGCATTATTTTTTCTCTCTCCATCTCCCCATTCTGACAACTCCACTTGTGTCTTTTATCCACCTGCCTAAATGACCAGTCATGCACATGCCCTCACTGTGGATGTGCTGGCTGCAGGGCCCTCCCTCGTCTGTCTGTCTGTCTACATTAGAACTCATCTTAGCCACAGCGGTTTATTTGACCCAAACCACTTCTGCCTGTATCTTTCAACTCCTCTGGTCATCTCATGCTAAGTAGTTGCTATTATTGCACGCTTTTATACCAAGGACAGTAATCATGAAGTTGGCAATCACAGCTGCCCATCTCTGGGCCAATTTCCTACTACTAACCTGTACAAAGTCCTGGCTTCTCTTACTTAGTCTTCTTTCTTCTGTTAAGCTGTGGGTGTGGATTAGGTCCCTTCAGGTTGCATAGTCTATGATTTCACTTACCCCTTTAAAATAGCGTATTTGTGTCTGCCTGAGCGTGTGTATATGCACAGAAGAAGATGACTTGAATTCTCTGGAATTGGAGATTCAGGTGACTGGGCACCATCACATCTTATTTACCTTTTTGTTTTCTATTAACTTTTAGGATCCTGGGGATTCAGGACTCTGCACAAGGTTTACATACAGAAGAGATGTATAATATTAGTTGGGAAACTAATTCCTGCAATGTCTGTTCTAGACTTGACCAACGTTTAGAAATCACATTCTCTGGGGAGATCATGGTTTCAGGTGAGGGCTCCATGGATTTGCTCCTTTCAAAGTGAATTTAAAACAAACACTCCAGTTACAATCTGCTCCCTTTCTCCTTCAAGAGACTTAATTAACTCTCACAATGTTACAAATCTCTTTAATGATAATGAAATATAAACATTCTTAGCCTGGTAATTAACTGATGATAGTAGGACCTGACCTGGACCAAGACAGTCATCCATGGTTAGCTACTCTCATGATAGAGTGTGTGTTCATAAATGCCTTGGCAGGGGTGTTAGTATATTTATCTAAGGGAAGATTCCCCAATTCCTGCTATGGGAATTGTTTCATTTACAATATGTGCTCAGAATTATTTTTTCAAAAATCTAAAACATTCTGACTTCCAAGGGTGTGGGATACTATGTTTCTCAGCAGAGATGCTATCGGCTTGATAGTGGGGCAGGTCTTTGAACCCTTCAAATGTTACAGAACTTCAGACACATCTCTACTTCATTGACTTGAGCCCTGGTTCCCATGAAGCTGCTGCCATTGGCCATGGTTTACTGAGTTTTTAAAGTGACGCATTAAAATTCTATTTATGGGGGCTGGAGAGATGGCTCAGCGGTTAAGAGCGCCGTCTGCTCTTCCAGAGGACCCGGGTTCGATTCCCAGCACCCACATGGCAGCTAACAACTGTCTGTAGTTCCAGTTCCAGGCAAACACCAAGGAAAATAAATAAATAAAGTTTAAAAAAAAATTCTATTTATGGTAACTGGAGAAATGGGTCAAAGGTTAAGGGATCTTGCTGCTCTTGTGAAATACCAGATTCAGATCCCAACTCACGTTAGGTGGCTCACCTTGACCTATAACTCCAGCTCCAAGGAATCCCATGCCACATAAATTATATATTATATACACACATATATGTTTATGTATATATATTTATATACACACACAAAATCCTCATTTCTAAGTTGCTTTAAATTTGGGACTTCAAGCAAGTGGTGTTAGTTTGTTTTTGAGGTTTTGCTGTTTGCTATGTAGCCCCAGCTGGCTTTGAACTTGAAACCTTCCTGCCTCAGCCTCCCAAGTGTTGTGATTACCAGCGAGCACTGAGTTCAGCTGCCAGTGCCTTTCTTGCCTCACTTAGTTCTAGTCTACAGGTTCATCCCCAAAGGACTCTGGGACCTCTAAGGCTGTGGCTCCAAGATGAACTGGGACATACCTGCCAGAGGCTATGCCCTGTTCCTTCCTTGGCATATTAGCTTCCATGAACAGGCTTGATGCTTTCCGAAAGTGTCTCCCGCATTTGGATGATTCTTTGGAGCCTCAAGACCTCATTTCTCCTATTCTGTTTGGGAAGTGATGCAACATCTTATTGATCCCTATAGTTATGCTGACTGGGCATTATATTATTCATTTATTTAGACTGGCTCTTTGAGATTAGGTCTCGCTGTTTAGGCTGGCCTGAAACCCATGGTACTGTGGTTGCCTTCCTGCTTCATTCTCCCAGCTGCTGGGAACTACAAGCATCAGCCGCCACTCCTGCTTAATCACACATCTGAAAATGAAAAAACAGACTGAAATGCTCATGGGAAATGCAAAAACAACACAGACATGCAAAAGTGATAGAATATATCATTGCATTCCCTTTCTTCTCCTCCTCCTCCTCCTCCTGGTCCTTTCTTTTTGCTAGGAAATTGGGAAGAATTAGGATGCAAAGTTGCATGATGACTGGCCATGAGGCCTGTTTCTAGACCTTCCATAAGGCAGGTGCCTTTCTCTCCTTTCCACTTAGCCGCTACATATCCATCAGGTTAGGAGGACATAGGAATCAACTATCCTCTCACATGGCACTCACTCTTCGGCTTTGTCCCTGTTGAGATGTGATGGCTAGGCCTGTGGAAGGTCTGGCCACTTCCTGTGATTATTAATCAGACCCTCTCTAGAGGCTGAGCTGCAAACATTTCTGGCTCTGGCATTTTAACTGTCAGGAGTTCTCTGGCCTGCCCCCTTCTCTGTCCTTATTCCTGTTCACAATTCCTCACAATGTGGCATTTTCCATAAATATCCTTAAGCATCCTCTTGCATATTGTTTACTCCTCATATCCATTAAGATAAGAAGATATCCACAGACTCAGCTTGGCACCTGTTTCTTGGACTTCTTCTAAGCACATCTCTGCCTCCAAATACTGAACCATTTATCATCTCTCTGTCCTCTCCAGATCATTCGAACTTTCTATTGTTACACTGAACTGGAAAATGCTGAGATAAAGTATAATTTGAATTAGTTAAGTAAATGACATTTCCCAAAGGCGCTCAATCTATATCATCTATATATTGATCATTTCGGAGCTCCAGTCTGTATCAGGGAAAAACCAGCGTCTTTACTCTGCAGGACAGATCACTTGACTCAACCCTAATTCTTTCTATCTTCTTATAGTCCTGACATTTCAGTTTCCTTTACTTCTAGAGACACAACATACAATGACACATCCTTTTAGTCAGTAATTTTGTATTGCCTTCAAATTACTCTGAATAAAACTCACAGACATTGACACCTGTGTGCACATACACACATATATATAAACTTTTGTCTATTTTCTCAGTGTTGGAGATCAGATTCAGAGCTGTACATGAAAAGCAAGTGTTCAACCACTGAGTCACAGCCCCAGTCTTTGTTATTATTGGTTTTGTGTTCTCTCTCTCTCTCTCTCTCTCTCTCTCTCTCTCTCTCTCTCTCTCTCAGAAGGGGTACTGGAGATTGTCCCACTATTTTACCACTGAGTTATTTCCCAAGCCCTTTTGTATATTTTAAAGCAAGGTCTCACTAAGTTGCCCAGGCCTGCCTTAAACCCCCTTTGTAGTCCAGTAAAGTCTAAAATGTGTATCCATCCTGCCTCAGCCTCCCAGGTAGCTGGGATTACAGCTGTGAGCTTTATACCAGGCCTTTCAGTTTTTGTTTTGTTTTGTTTTGTTTTGTTTTCGAGAGATAGTCTTGATTAGCTCTGGCTAGCCTTGAAATGTTGCTCAGGCTGACCTCAGACTTTCATCTCTAGCCTTTACCTCCCAAGTGCTGAGATTACAGGCAGGTAAAACCATATGTTCTGCCTCTACATTGCTAAAGTCAGTATGAAAGCTCAACACTAATCTTAAAGAAAAATAAAGGAGGAGATCAATTACCTTGTAATATCAGATATTTAGTGGGTAATTGCTTTGGCATAATTACCTGGACATCAGAGGCTGAAATCATTACCTAGTAACCACTGAGAATGAGATGACCAGAAATGAGACACAGGTGTGTTGTAGTGACTCAGCATCCCTGGAAACATGCTACCGAGGATTGATGTCATTCTCCAAAGTGAGAATATAAAGTAGGATATCCTTTTAATTTACATGTTAATGGCATTCCTGGCTGGTGCAGCATCCAGCAAAGCCACGCTAATGCTGGGTGTGGTGGCATACCCCTGTGATCCCAGGCTGTGGCAAGAGGATTTCTATAGGAGGCCAACCTGAGATACATACTGAGACTCTGTCTCAACCAAACCAAAATAAAACAACAAAAACCATTCAGAAGGGACTGGGAATCTATCTCGGTGACCTGTGCTTCCCTAGCATAGAAAGGCCCTGGGATCAATTCCCAGCACCTTAGAACAAATATAATTATCATCACAATCACTTGTGAATCCTGTCAGTCATCTTTCATAATAACTCTGCACTAACATGGGTTGGGTTTCTTAATAGTCTTAACTAATGGTGTTGATTACTCAGGTCTCATTAGCATTTAGGATCACAATTCCTAATTTACTATTAGCCTTTTGGGGGCCTTCGGAATGGATATTTGATCTCATTATGCTGGGGATGAAAACCTGGGCTTCAAACATGCTGGACAACTGTTCTGACACTGAGCCCACCTCCATCCCATTCATTAAATCATTTTTTCTGGTGTCCTATGCATGTATGAGTGTGCCTGATAAAGTGTCAAGGTACATGGTCTTTGCATATACACACCTGGGGGAACAAATAGACACTGAGTTATTATTTAATGAACAACCAATAAATGCATGGATGATAAGATGACCTTGAAAGATCCCATTATTCCAGTGAAAAGTACCACAATAAGAGAACATGTTACTGGTCTTCTGGGATTTGTTATATTGTACCCTCAGCCCTCCAAGATTTTGTTTTAAAAACTGCCAGTGGGCTAGAGAGATGGCTTAGTGGTTAGGAGCACTGGCTGCTCTCCCAGAGGTCTTGAGTTCAATTCCCAGAAACTACAGTGGCTCACAACCATCTATAATGGGATAGAATGTCCTCTTCTGGTGTGCAGGCATACATGCAGACAGAGCACATACATTAAAAATAAAAAATCAAAACCCAGCAAGATCTCTTTTGCTTCAGCATTTCTGTCCAGCCTGTTTAGCATTCAGTGGTCTGTACATCTGAGATGCACATAAGGACTTCTGCATTACCAAGTAAATGCATCTGTGTAATGGGTAGTTCATCTCATCTCCTGTTTCACTCCCCTGAGCCTCTTTAAAGACCACCATTTGGCTGTGTGTTACTCAGAGTGGCCACAAAGAGCTAGAGAGTGAACTTTAGGAGGGGTATTACCTGTGGTGTGTGGGAGGGGATGGTGGAGGGTGATGGAAATAAAGCATCTGCCCTTGGAAGCCTAAGTGTGTGGTGATATATATTTAATCAGAGTCACCCACAGCCAAGCCATGAAGGCCACAGAGTGGTGACCTACACCTTTAATCCCATTACCCAGTCAGTGGTGGCACCCACTCAGGAGGCAGAGATTCTAGGACTAAAGGTGGGTGTCACCACTGACTGGCTCTGTTTGGCCTTGAACTCACTGGCCTCCCAAGTGACTCTGTTCTCTGATAGTCCAGACTTTTTTTTTTTAATTAAATATACACTATATCACCACACAAATGAGACCTCCAAAGGGAGAAACATGGTCTGGAGGCCTAACCGTGAAGGAGACTAGCAGGTTTTTGAAACCTCAGAAGCTCTGGTTTTATCCAGTAGCCTGACTCACTATTAGGGGCTTATGGAGAAAACAGGTGTCAGAATACATCACACACAGGGATCATCGCAAAAGTTTAACTCTGTCTTCTGGCTTTAGAATACAGACCACCAGATCCAAGGGAGAGGCAGGAATAAAATGATGGACAAGCAAAGTGAGGAAGAGAAAGGACGTGCTTGTGAGGGACACTTTGGCAGATGATTGACATCCAGGGTGGAGGTCTCGTGTCTGGAGAGGCTGTCTCTTCTCCCTTCTCTCTGGTTTATCCTCATGTCTCTTCTGCTCAGATCCTCATCTAGCCAGAGTGTGTTTACGGGTATTTCTGATTAGCCCAATGGGTCACAGGTATTTCTGGTTAGCCTAATGATTCAGAGTTCAAATCTAAGGCCAGGTGGGCCATTTGGAAGGCATGACCCACATGAAAGAACCCAGCTGCGCTGAACCTGTACCCACTGAGTCACGGCTTCTTCACGGCTTCTCCACGGCTTTTCCTCATCTTTCTCCCATTAGTAGAAGCTGATTTGTCCTTCATGCAGGTGGCATAGAAGAATGAGACTGCTGATTTTATTTATTGCACACAGTGGGATATTAAAGGAGCTCTGAGGCCTTCTCTTTAGCTTCCTATTGCCTATCAAGACAAGACTTGAACCTACTGAAAGGTAAGAAGTCTATGAATTGTCAGTACTGTGAGCTCACTGCACAGGTGAACCAGTGCTGTCCTGGGACCGTGGATAATTAGATGCCTTTAGGAGTTTGGAGACAAGATTGTGATGGACTCTTTCCATGGAGACTGATTTTTTTCTCTTTTTGTTCAAGATAGTAATCTTTGGGTGTGTAGTAGATGAACAAAGATGACAGGGACATTCCAGGTGGAGTTGGGGGTGGGGGTTCTGAGTAGAGACCCCAAAAGGCTGGACTATCTTAGAGGACAAACAGTATGGACAGCCCTGGTAAGGCTTGGTTGATGTATGAGACGGGAACTAACGTTTTTTGCTTTGTTCAACAAAATCCTATTAAGAACTTGTATCATGCTAGATATTTTTTAAACAGTAACTTCTGGGGCCAGCTAAGTGGTTCAGTGGGTAAAGGCCCTTGCCACCAAGTCCAATGACCTGAGCTCAATCCCAAGGAACCACTCCTGTTTATCATATTTTAAATCATTTTATCTTGTTTCTTTATTGTTCCATTTTTGCACAGTGTGTCCATTCCTTTCACGTTTTCTGCTAACTTCCCTGGGAACATCAGTTCTAAGCATGGTGCCAGCCACCATTTGTGCATCTTATTTCCAGGAGCATAGGATACGCCAGGTAGGCAGCGTTGGGATCTAGATATCTCCTGGCCTCTCTATCCCAGTATCCATCTCTGCTCCACCACCTAGGTGTCCCACATAGACTCACTTTAAATATGGACCCAGGAAAGTGCCCCTCTAGAGGTACAGAGACCCAGTCATAACCAAGACACTTGTGCTGTAAGCCTAGCCCTGGTATCAGGATCTGGAGACAATTTCCTATAGAGACTCTGGCTTCTTTTTATATAGAAGAGGCAATTACAGTCTCTAACTCCCAAGGGTTTTTTTGTAAGTGCTGAGTGAGATAATACATGGCAAATCCTTGGACCGATGTCCAGCACATGTGCTTTGAGAATGTCAGCTCTGGCTATTGCCATTGCATTGTTTTATAGAGGCAGTTCTCAACCCATGCTCAGCTGCCTTCCGTCTTCAGGAAGTCCTTGTGATTTCTGGTGTTCTACCACTGGCTTAACTGTTCCTAGATAATGTCTTTTCTGTCGTGCCCAGGGTCATGAGGAGGTAGATGTATACTCTTGGCCTTCATTCCTCCCTGTGCAGATACATGGAGGTACACAGTGTCACATGCATCAGCTCACCCACCAGCCTGGCCCAGGGCAGGACTTCCTGCTCATTCTGAGTCACCCATTGCGGCTGTGCTCTAGGCAGGACTAGGTGATGATTTTTTTTTTTTTTTTTTTTTTTTTTTTAGGCTCCTCAGGCTTCCTTGAGGCTGCCTTAATGAATGTAATGGGTCCTCTGTTTCCATTGTCAAAAGGAATGTTAATTATTTTCAGCAGTCTAATTATGTGGCTAATGAGAGGCTGACTGAGATAACATTGCCTTTAATTACTCTTGCCTAACTGCTGTTTGGAGCCATAATTTGAGTGTGTTGCAAGGCTGGATGCTTGCTCAGTAGATGGAGCTGTCCAGCAAGAGGCCAAGGGAGGGGCCGGGATTGCTGAACTCATGGTTCTTGACTAAGGTGCCTGAGGTGGCTGGCAGCTGGTGGCTGCTTTGCCAAGAGTCTGACAACCTTTGCCGTCACTTAAAGGGAATGGGCCAGATGGAATCAGGTGGAAAGCAGACAGGAACATTCACGGTTCCACAGATGAACCATCAGTCTTCAGTCTGTACCCTTCACCCCAGTACACCTGTCCTTCAGACTGCTTTTGGCCGAAGTTTCTCATTTGTGGAGGACATATCTTGCCTTCCCTCCAGGTTGACAGATGGATACTTTTATGTCCCTGTCTAGAACATGGAAATGCAAAGATAAGGAACCTGTGGGCCAGAGAGCATCCTAAAATATATTTGCATTAGGCCTCTTTATCCAGGAGAAATATCACATGCTCTGCCTTCCTTCTGACTCCTTCCACCATCACAGACATATCTTCCATGCTGTGGCCTTTCTGTGGTTATGGCATGGTCCCTCTTAAGCCTTGCTTGGCAGACCCTTAGGAGATGGTTCTTCTGGTCCTATAGGTGAGCTCCAGCAGCTCATACGAGATTGTCTTCCTTGAGAAAATGTTATCAGCTATAAATGGCCCATTGCTATAGACAAATCAAGTCCTCCTAGACCCTCCCTTAGATCTGTCTTCCATGAGTGGTGTGTATGTGAGTGCGGGGCAGGTACTAGCAGAGGCCCATTTATTTAGCTACAGACAAGCAAGTCTCTTAACCTCTTTGAGTTTCATCCTCCTAAATCACTTGACATCTGTGCATGTGTTATAGACTTAACTATATAAGTCTATAAGATATGAGACATGAGATAAATCTAGAAGACATGAGGTGGCCTGTCAGAAGCTATCTGGCACAGAGGAGCAACAATAAATGATTTTCAACACTCAAAGCAGTACCCGTAGTCTGAGCCATAGCCAGAGACCCAAGGGCTAGCCTCTTCATCAACCGTCATAATGGTCTTATGGTGTCTTGAATAGAAATCACTCTTCAGAGCCTGGGTGATGCTGGCACACCTCCTTAGTCCAAGCTCTGGGAAGGCAGGTGGATCTCTGTAAATTCAAAACAGCCTGGTCGACAGAGTGAGTTCCAGGACAGCCAGGACTACACAGAAACAACAACAAACCTGTGTCAAAAGTAAAAGACAAAGAAACAAGTCTCTCTCCAAACAACAGATAGTGACTTCTGGGAAAGGTTAACCTTCCTTTCATTTTAAATGGTGGCTTTGACCACCTAGACCTGTTTCTGATTTGGTGAGAGAAAGTAGATACCTGTTCAGAAGGCCAAGAATCCTTGAACCAAAGGAATAAAACTCAATGTTAGCAAATCTAGATCAGTGCAGTAACATTTCCTATGACAGTAGAAATATTCCATATCTGCTGTCCAATATGGCAATCAAGGGCCACATCTTACCTTGAATACTTGCAATGTACGTAGTTCATCTGAGAGCTTCATTTTTCAATTCCACTCATTTACTTATTAGCACTTCAATAATCTCCTGTGTGTAGTGCCTATCCAACTAAACAGTTTATTTTTGGAATTTTTAGAAAAAGTGAATTTGTGCACTACCTGTTTTGGGCTTCTGCTTTATCTCTGGTGCCCATGAGTGCTGTTTCCAGGGGATGGTCAAGGTTTTCTAGGTTGCTAGCAAAGTGGCAGGGGTGGGGAGGTAAATTTTCCTCTCTGTCTAACCTCTCTTCTGTACTTGTATATACCTTTCTATCTACAAGGGGCAGTACCCCTGCTGTTGGAGCAGTCTAGGTGGACATGGGGTTATGTGATCCTCATGTCTGTCTCAGGATTTTCTTGATTCATAGTGACAGAAAACTCATATTAACTTGGATAAAAAAAAATTCAATAGCAGAGTGATGGTAGCTCATACTTTTAATTCTAGCACTTGGGAGACAGAGGCAAGTGGATCTCAATGAGTTTGAGGCCAACCTAGTCCATGAAGCAAGTCTGAGGACAGCCAAGACTATACAGAGAAACCCTGTTTGCAGGTATGAAGGAGCAGCAAGAATTTTGTCATTAAAATTAATTGTTAGATTAGATATAGTACTGTGGGGAGTGATAAGACTACTTAAATTCTTCTGATGGCAGGCACATGGACATTTAGGCCATCAGTCACAGCATTTCATTTTGTCTTCATGTATTAAAGCTGTTGTTAAATTGTGGCTGACAAGGAGCCAGTGCCTGGCTGCAAGGGGTGTTTCTGGCTGGTGGACCTCTGACATGCAGGGGTTCACTTGGCTAAACTGGCACTGTCTAGCCTCCTGGGTACCTTGCAACAAGGGGTGGGGCTTGTCTGTGGGGTGAGGGGGCAAGTACTTTCATGGCACACAGTGCCTGGCCTACAGTGAACTTCTTGGGCTAGGGAGAAATTTCTGGGGTGGCTAGTTGTGGAAGCAGAACACAACACCACACCACTAGGCCAGTTGGGCTGTGGTTTAAAAACAAAACAAATAAAAACAAAAATGACTTCTGCTTTCTAAGGGAGCCCTGTTGTTTCTGAAGACATGGGGTATATTCTAAGACATAGATGTTGTAATATATTGTGTATCTAATAAAGTTTACCTAAAGATTAGTGGACCGAGGCAGCCACAGAGGTAGCCATAGAGGTCAGGAAGTGGTGACACATACTTTCAATCCCAGCACCCTGGAGACAGGCGACTAGAGGCAGAGATCTGTCTGAATCTCTGTGAGTTCAAGGCCAAAGAGAGTCAGGAGGTGGTGTCGACACACCTTTAATCCCAGGGCCACTGTTCCCAGTACTTGCAGTCCTGTGTGCATTAATCTCTTCTCTCTCTCTCTCTCTCTCTCTCTCTCTCTCTCTCTCTCTCTCTCACACACACACACACACACACACACACACACACACACACACACACACACACACAGGAGTGCCTTTAATCTCAGCACTAGGAAAGCTGAAACAGGAAGTGATATGGTGTGGGAGAGAGGAGGCAGAAGTTCAGCCTGGAGCAACTCCCTTCCCTGAGGACTCAGAGGCGTTCAGTCTGAGGAGTCCGATTCCTGAGGAGTGGCTGGGTGAGAAGTGGCTGTGACTTGTTCCTCTGTCTCTCTGCTCTTTCAGCTCCCTCCCCCATATGTGGCTCTGGGTTTTTATTATAAGACCAATTAGGATTCATGAATACATAGACAATGGTGGGGGGGGCAGGGCAGACAAATTCCAGGTCACTCCATAGGGTTGTAAGGTCACTACTTTTTCTCTTATGACTGATAGGAGGTGGCTTGTTAGTGTCATGTGATGGGGCTTCTAGAGCCCTTGGCTGTGACCTGATTGGATCTGCATGGGGAGGATTATGGATGGGGTGGGGTGGGGTAAGGAGATGCTTTATTGTAACACTTGCCTTAGCCCTGGGACAGCAGCCAGGCAACTAATTAGAAAGCTCAGCAGCTGTCCAGCTTTTCAGGCAGCGGGCGGGAGCTACCAGATGCCTGTAAGCATTGTGGAAGGAAAAGGCAAGAGGTTGTGTGTGTGTGTGGGGGGGGGGGTCAAAGACCACATTTTCAGGTGTACTAGTTGGGCAGTCAGCGTTTTGCTTAGAGAGGGAGATTGGAAGGAGCTTGCTAAGATACAATGGTAGATGAGGACCAGTGAGAGAGGACAGAAGGCTGACGGGACAAGGGATCTAACAGTAAAGAGAAGATGGGGGTGAGGAGCAGGCAAGGACATCCAGAGAACAAGGAGCCACGGGAAAGGCCAAGACCAAGTGCATTGTGGGGTCAGCTGCCATGACCATATTGTGCTCACTTCTGGGGGTTGGGTGGGGTGGGGGATGATGTTATACTGCTCAGCCCTTAGGACACTTGGACTCCAATTGTATTGTAGCTTTGGGTGGTCATTCTGTGGTTTGAGAACCTGCCAAATCCGTATGTAGTGTTTATGGCTGGTCTCACTGTAGAATAAGCTAACACAGTTGAATGGTTTTCTTTGGTTACATTTCATTAATGAAATGCTTAGGGGTGGAGCCCTAGTTAGGATGGAGCCAATCACTGAAACACCACATGGTAAGGAGATTACAGGGGTGGACCTTTTAGCTCTTGCCAGCAACCTCTCAGAGCATGGAAAGTCTTGACAGTCCCATCAGCAAGAGTGTGTGTCCACTACCTTCACCTTCATCCATTCATTTCTTCATCAGGCTGCCTCTGTCAAGGTATGTGATCCTGTGAGTTCTGTGAGACATCCTAGCAAATGAATCAGGCAGAAACAGAGGACCTGAAGTGATTGGCATAAAGTGAGGCAGCTGTATGGGGGTGAGCCCTCAAATGTTTGGGATCTGGCATTATCTCAGGGTATAATATCAGGATTAAACTATTAAGATAAGCAGTGGGTATCTGCTGAGCTCTCTCTCTCTCTGTGTGTGTGTCTGTCTGTCTGTCTGTCTGTCTGTCTGTCTGTCTGTGTGTCTGTGTGTAGGGAATCTCCCACTCCCCTACAGCTGATTAGGGAAGTACTCTGTATTGATTGTGTGAGTGTTTTTGTGAATCATCAAATTTTTTGTCAGTGAGCTTGTTGTGGTGGTTTCGTTGTTTTTGTTTTTAGACAAGGTCTTCTGTAGAACTTGATGAGTAGTTGAAGCTAACTTGAGCTCCTGATTCTCCTGCCTCTACCCTCTGAGTGCTGGGATTACAGGCAAATGCCAAGTCCAGTTTGAATATTTGATCTTTACTTTTTTTTTTTTTTTTCTGGGAGATTTGGGAATTTCTGGAGTGGGGGAGGAACCTGCAAATGAAGTGGGTGGTGTTTTCTATCCCGTTCTGGCTCCCTTCTTAGGTCTCAGGCCATGGAGATAGAGTAGGTGAGAGGATTTAAATTCCAGTCAGAGAAGCAGACTGAATCCTGCAAGCCCAGCTTACCCTAAATAGTTATAAAGGAGAGGAAACCATGCAGGGACTTTCCTGCCAGCAGCTGCTGGTTAAGCCTATTTGGGAAATGGATCCTCCTCATGAGAACTCTCTGCCTGTGCACATTGTAGAAAACAACAGACTGGTTTGTCCTCTGGCCTGGACCCACTAGATCTGTGCCTATCTATGTAGGAGCCTGTAGTGTCCAGGGATGCTTGCCTGGGACACTGTTCCCAACCTCACTCCAGACCAGTGTGCTTCTGTATTGTCCAGACTCATGTCACCCACCCCCAGGCTGTGATGATGCTGGACACGGGGGAAGGAGAGGAACACCCATTTTGCTCCTCTTATCTGCAAAGGCAGCTTTGTAGACTCCTCCTCTTGCCGCTGTTTAATGGGAGAGTTCCCTTTTCATGAAGGTGCCCTAGATATTAGAGACAAACTCCAGACATTGCTAGCTTTGGTTCATACCAACCTAGATGACTCAATCATCCAAGAATTTAGCTGGACCCTTCTCTATTTTGCTTATCCAGCCATCCAATAGAAAATTTGTGGTCGCCAGAAATTCATCCTGTGGGAGGGGAAATAAACACTCGTGAGGTTATTTTCAAACAGGACGACATGTTTTGTGGAAACATGGTTGAGGTCTCACGGGAGCGTAATGATAAGACAACCCAGAGGCTGTGGGTGGCCCCACAGAGCTGTAGAAAGAGCAGGAGCCAGCAGGCTGCAGAGGAGGCTTGGAGGAAAGAGACGGCTTGAGGAGTGAGTAGTAATTCCTGATCTTTCTATTTCCCAGGAATGTCTCAAGCGAGCTAATGGAGAAACTGGAAAGAAACTTGTATGTGTGCAAAATAACCGGCCACAAGTTAGACTGTCGATAACACTCTATGAAAGATCTAAGTAGATCTGGGCCTTGAAGGTAAGGTTCAGGCAGGAAGCAGTTTGAAGGCATGGTGTTCAGGGCTTCAAAGGAGTGAGATGCCCAAGGCCTGGGGTTTGAATCAGAGATGTAGATCTTACCAAATCTTTTAATGTCCTATGTCATAGTAGCTGCCCCCTCACTTCCTCCCTGCTCCACAGATGTCCTAAGAGAATCATGAGGGTTGATAAACTTGAGAAGGTCCAATTCTGCCTGCATATTAGCTGCCATGTGGGTACTTGGCACACTCACACACTGTCCAAGCTTCTGACTCAGGCTATATGACCCACAAAACGGAGCCTCTGTCCCCTGGATCCTGCCCCTGAAGGCTAGAGTGTGAAAGGGATCTGGGGACAGCCTGGGCACTTGCTGGGAAAGGTGGGACTCCTGTGACCCTAGCATCTTATCGGCCCCTGAGAAAAAGCTAGCAGACCAAGAAGCAAGAGATATCCAGCCAGAGGTGGATTCCCAGAGGGACCCATTCTGACCACCCCATGGTGTCATCTGCTGGCTGCACACTGTTGCAGCCTCAGGCTGAAGGAGCAGGATGTGGTTTTTGGTTTCTGTTTCTGTTTTGACATGTGCTGTTGCTGTGGCCTGCCTAGGCCCCAAGAAAGGGGAAGTGCCCATGGGTGGGATTGAACTCTCCAGACCACATGTCATGGCGGTGCTAATGGTAGAAGATATGGAGCAGGCCTCCTTAGGACTCTTTGCTCAGGGTGATAGGTAGGTGCCAGGATGACCTTTGCCCCCTTCCCAATCAGGCAGGCTAAGAGAGGGGAGGAAGATGAACAGGTGAGACAGGGTTAAGGTTCCTGTTTATGGAGGAACTGGGGAGAGACGGGCAGAGCTGAGAATAGCAGCCTATGCACGACCTTCACTTTCCTCTGTACAGAGGCCTGGGGGACCAGGGAAAGTGTAGACTTGGGAACAAGTGTGCCCCTAAAGCAATCTTGGCAGGGTTCATTTTAGGTCCTTACCCTCAGATTGTTAGCAGTCTGCTGCCTTGTTATTTTACATGACAATGGGAGAGGATTCGTGTCTGCTCATAGCCTCTGGGAAGGAGGAAGAGGCTGGAGTATCAGTAAAAATGGCGCCTCTGTGTTCTACCCATCTGTGGGGGTGATAGTGCTACCTCTTAGCCCACCCTCAGGTAATTGTCAGCTTTTAAGTGGCCACATGTGCTGGGCATCCTGCATAGATGGCACTGTATCAAGGGGTGTGTGTGAAGACGGCTCTGGTACCTTCATTTGGGAACAAAACAATTCTGGAGTCTTCATGAAGTAAATGGTCAAATCTTCCCTAGTCTCACTAACCAAACCTGTAGTTCTATCTACTGGGAGGCGGAAGGGTTTTGTGTATCTTACTCAAGATAGACAATTTGTAAAAGAGCTGGACATATAACTCAGTGGTCAAGCCCTTGCCTGGCATATGCCAAGTCCTGGGTCCAATTGTCAGTATTATAAAAAGAAAAAAATGTTGTGAGGATATTATACTGAGAGCATGGATATGGCAAATGGCTGTATGATGTAAGATTCATATCAACCTATAGCCAGTTCTTACCAGAAAGGACCTCATCAATAGTCTGGGTATTAACACAATGAGATGAGTATTAGGATAGTGGGTTGCAGGTAAGATTTGGGATTTTTTGTTGCTGTGTTTGTTTCATGGACATGGTCTTACTACATAGCCCTGGCTGACATTGAACTTGGGGAATTGCTTCTGCCTAAATCTTCTGAGTGCTGGGATGAAGGGGTTATAGCACCAGGCTTAACATGTCTGCTTTCCTTTGTTTACTTGTGTGGTATAGTTAATTCTCTAAACACTCAACCAAATATCCTGTGTTGACTGCCTTCCCTGAGGCGCTTGATGACCCTTACAAAGAGATGTCTTCCCTGCCTGGTGAGGTATCTTTGAAGCTGAGAATGGAGCTAGATTCTAAAACAATGTCTCTTAGGTTTCAAAGCCTGCATTCACTCATGCGTGCCCCAAGATGCTAAGCCCTAACCCCTCAAGATGATTGCCAGGGAGCCATCCTAGGCTCTGGTGTCTGGGTCAACCTGCCCTGAGCAGAGATGGTGGCGAGAAGGTTCTAGAAAGGGAACATTGGTGCCTATTGCTGAGTACTTGGTCTTAGATCTCCCCCCTGTTTAGCCTGGTGGCTCGGCGATGGCGGCGGTGGATTAAGCTAATGATGGCTTCCCCTTTCATTCCCCAGAGACACCTGAGAGCTGCCAGCCAACCAGCCAAGAAGTAGCTGAGTCCTGGAGTGAATGCTTGTCCACATCACACTGAGAATGGCACCCAAATCTAGTCTGATACCAAGACAAGGTTAAACTGGGACACAGCAACGCAACGATCCTGATGTCTGTTCCCAGTCACGCAGCCAAGGCTGTGTTAAGTGAGTATGCCCCAGTCATGTAGGGGATCACTAACCCTGTCTATCTTCCCATTTGTCACCTCATCAACATGGGTACAGGTCTTGGGGTTCAAGTTCTCAGTCTGCTTCCTGTCCAAGGGCTTGTCACAGGGCTACAGTTCCAGAATGGGAGGGGAGTGCTGAACAGTTTTAGCCCACATCACTATTGGAGCCATCTTATAGCTTCTAAAACTGAGGCAGACCCAGCTGGGCTGACAGAGATAAAACCAGACACATGAGAGAGGGTTTCTTCCCACGTTATTTTTCCTCAAGAAGGTCCTGACTGCTTTCCATTCACACAGTGAGGGCTATGCCTTACCTAGAATCTGAATTTTGTCCCCCACCATGAACAGTTAGTGTACTGGCCCTGAAGGAGTTGGGTAGAGCAGCCAGGGCCTTAGATACCATAAAAGTGACAGAGCGTCAGCAGGGCAAATCCTCTCGCTTAGTAGAGGCTCCTGAGTTCGGACAAGCACTACACAGGGTGAGAAGCCTTGACTTCCGGGAGTATGTCTGTCTTCCTCTGACCTCTGTCCCAGGCTTTGCCTCTGGCTTTTCCTTGATGATACCTTAAAGAATGACAATTGGATACTCCTCCAAGCCCCAGAGGCCTGAAGGTTATTATGTCACTTCAGAGAAGACAATACAATGGTGGGATTGGGAGCTAGAAAGAAGGAAGTTCCAATAAGGCAGGGAAGGTAGCTGACACAATGACATTCTCAGCACTGAGACCGTCTTGACTGGACAGCCTCTAATGAGGTCATGGGCTGGTCTCTTGGAGTCTAGAGTTGATTCCATACTGGTGTATGCAGGGAGTTGGAACATGGGATTGGGTTATTTCTCAGCTGTAGATAGATCTTGATTTTCCTGAGGATCAGAACCTCTTTACCAGTTCGCTTATGCTTGTAAAGTCTGTGCTAACAGGTTCTTTAAGGGGGTGTTCTTGAGTTGATTTGCAGCCAGAATAGGATGAGTAAACCTGGACTTGAGGGGTACTGGGAGGAGGAAGATGTTCATGGAGTCACTGTGGGGATGTGGTAACCTACTCATCACATGGCACAGGTTCCCATAGCAATCTATACCGTTAGTCTGAAGACTGTCACGGCTTTGATCCAGTTACTCATGCTCGACATGAGAACACATGTGTGTAAACCCCATTTGGAGGGGTCAGGAGAACCCATGCCTGTAAACCCCTGACTTGGAGGGCAGAGACAGGTAGATATCTGGGAAGACGCCAGTCTAGGCTATATAGCAAGACCCTGTCTGGGATGGGGAGGGGAGAGAAGGCAGCCAGGAAGAAAGAGAACAAGCAACTATCTGAATGTTGGGGGGGGGGGTTGACAGACGAGAGGATCGGTAGTTTGAGGCCAGGCTTGGATCAATGAGACTCTGTTTCAAATAAATAAAAACGGTGAAAGGAAGGGAAGGGAGGGAGGGAGAGGGAAGGAGAAAGGAAGGAGAAGGAGGGATAGACGGGTCTTTTATTATGAAATAGTCTCAAAGGAGGCAATGACTAGACTTCTTTTGTTACAGGCATGAAAGGTATTTCTGTGGTGTTCTCTGTAATAAGGGAAATAGAAAACAATTATTACCTTTGTTGAATATCTTAGTCAAGTGAATTATAGCTTTCCACTTGGTGGGATATTATATAGCTATTGTAAGGATGAGCACACACACTGTAGAACTTGGAAAAGACGGTTCTGATCTACATATAAATGGTAGGTAGGTACGGACTGTAGGTTTCAGTGACTTATCAAGCCATGTGGGAAAGATGGTAGAGGGGAACAGATCCTGGCTCTGTGGTTTCCATGTCATTATGAATGCTCTTCCTTTCTGTGGTGCTGGAGTTGGCTTCTTTCACAACAGTTTAATCAGGGTGGCTGCAAAGGGCACCATTAATAGTAACTTTCTCCAAGAGGTGGGATGTGGGGCTTCTTTTGGTTATGAAGTCATTTCTTTCTATAACATTTAAATTTTAGCTGTGAGCACATGTTACTTTAGTAATTGAAAAAAAAAGATATTTATAAATTTTAGAACTGAAACATCTTAAAAGACTGTATTTCCCAAAGAGAAGAGGAGGAAGGCTGAGCTAGCTAGTTCTCTCTACCCATGCTCATCGTGTTCAAAGCCTAGATATCCATCTACCCATCAGTCCACCCATCCACCCATCTATTCATTCATCTACCCCAGGAATTATTAGGTGTCATTGCCAGGCATCAGTGAAGAAAACTAAGCCTCATCCCTAATAGAGTTCTCACTACAATTGGAGCAAGGCCATAAACAGTAGCAGGCTATTGAAAAGTGCTACACAGAAAATAAGAGGGGTGATTTGAATAATAAAAAGTCCACTTTTGATTGGGGGGCTTAGGGAGGGGTGACAGCCGAGTTGAGATCTAAGTGACAATGGAGACACAGCCACATGGAAGTCCAAGGAAAAGCAGTCCATTCAGTGCACAGGATGCCTAGCCTGTGACCCCCAACCTGCATGTTACCCATTGCTTCCCAAGCCCAGTGCTCTGGACCAGGACAGACTCAATTTATCATGCCCTCTCATTCCCTTGAACACTAACACCTTTATCCTTCCCATCTGGGATGTGCTCAGTGTGGGATGGTTGTTTTGACACCCTGGCTATTGTTGCTCTGGACAGATGGCTCCTCTGGACATCCTGTACACAGGCCCCTGCTCTTGGCTGGCATTTCCAGAGTAGAGCTGAGCTGTCTCAGATTTCCACACCCATGTGGATTGGCAGTTAGGAAAGTACTAGGTAATATGTGCCCTGGCAAAGGGTCTTAAAATGGCTCATGGCTTGCAGCCCTGAAGAGTGGCTGCTACCACAGGCCTGTGA
Source organism: Sigmodon hispidus (assembly GCA_004025045.1). Classification (NCBI taxonomy): domain Eukaryota; kingdom Metazoa; phylum Chordata; class Mammalia; order Rodentia; family Cricetidae; genus Sigmodon; species Sigmodon hispidus. The sequence goes on from PVIH01007520.1 coordinate 57,701, forward strand.
GGTTAGCTTTGACCTTGGAGTACTTATGTGTGGCTCCTGCCAGAATTTGATCTGAGAAATAAGCCAGGAGCCTGTGATATATCTAACACTTAGTTCTGAACATGCTGGATGGTCCAGTGAAAAGTACACATCGATTTCCATGAATTTTCTTGATACTCCTGATGCCATCTCAGTATCTAGAAAAAGCACCTTGGAAAATGTAGTACTTTAGAGGAGCCTATAGCCAGGCTTTGGACCACAGGGTGCTGATTAGGGATAAAGACTCTGAAGCCAGACTTAGGAGGATTTAGTTTTTAGCCCAGCCACTTAGAGCAGTAAAAACATAGGCTAATTATTTAGCCTCTTTCTGCCCTTTTTTCCCCCTCTGAAAATGGGCTTCAGAATTCTGAGTTAAAACATGGAAAGTGCTGAGAATGCCTGGTGTTGATTGTCCTTACAATACAAGGGTTAGGGTTACAATACAATACAATACAATACAATACAATACAATACAAGGACGACCTCAAAGACCTTCAGTGTCACTGATCCCGGGGGCCTGCCAAAAGAAAGAGGGGTAGAAGCTGGTGGCATCTGAGCTAGCCACTGACCACAGGAACTGACCTCCCTTGACCCATTCTGGCTCTGAAGTTTGTCTCTTTTCCTCCCTCTACCAAGATGACCAGGCACACCCGTGCTCATTTCAGATCTGACAATAGCTCAGATGTAAAATTATCGACCTACCCCACCTTTGACTCTTCTGACCCTTGGTCCCAGTTCTGCTAGGCACAGAACTCAATGGGCCATGTGGCTTCTCAGAGCATGGAATGGTAGTGATTTGGGTGCTTGGGTGTGAGTGGTAAAGCCAGGGAAGGGAATGGGATGTGAAACCTAGCAAGATGCTCCCCTGGGCAGAAATCCCCAGAGCCATTGTGTTACAGCATCTAAGCTTCCTAGAATAAGATTAGAATTTATGGGAAAACCAAAGGCAGCCATTTTATCTGGCTTTGCCTATCCTGGTCTCTTAAGGTTGACTCATCTGTCTGCATCCTGTGTGATGCTTCCCTGCATTAGAACTCAACAGCCTCTGAGAGCTTCAGGTGAGATATCCCTAGGAACAGGATGCAGATGCCAACTCCCTTGACCCACCGATTGCTCGCTCTCTCATGCTAACAAACCACTTGAATTCTGATCCTTCTCAGGGGCACTGTGTTCTCTCACCAACAAGCACAAGCAGAGTGAAGCCACCCACTCTCTCAAAATGTGCTTCCACATTCTCCTCCGTGCTTCCAATCCTGGCCACATTCTCTTGGTGCCACCTGATTACCTTTGGGCTGTCCCTTTAGGTCATGGTCCTTAGAATGGTGGTGCTTATTAGCAGGAGAGTGAGGCCACCACCCAGGGCTCTGATTTCAGAGCTGAGCAAGGAGTTATTGAAAGGGGCGTAAGGGAGACCGAGTGGAGGGAGGGCCAACACGGAGTGGGCCTGTCCTGGATACAGATTCAGACACAGCACCTACAGTTATTAGAGTTGAGAAGGATGGTCTCTGAAATGTTCTCAAGTCAGTATTCTGCCTTTTATCTGAGCACCTCCCAGCACACAGAGCTGTCTTATCCTCAGCCCTGTCTTCTGCTCCCAGCCAGGTTTTTCAGTGGCCCACAGTGGACCAGCTGTGTTCCCTGCCACCTCACCCTGGACAAGGTCTGACCTTGCCTAGGTATGCTTCTCCTCCATCTGCCCAAGGGCTTCCTGCTGACAAGAAATGGAACCGTGCCTGGGATTCCCTCTGTTCTGTCCACCTTTTTTTTTTTTTCTTTTTCTGAGCTGGCTCCCTTTTGTCCCGGTTCCTCTCTTCATTCTTAGATGTGCACTCTTTCCATTTTGCTTCTGCTGATAAAGTTTTGAGGTTCAGCTCTTCAGGTCACCTCAGAAAGCTAGAGTTGGCAGCTCCCAGCTGAGAAACCATCCTAGGAAGGAGAGGTCAGAGACAGGAAGAACAGGATTTAACGTCAACGTGAAGAAGGAGGGAGGATTATTGGGTTGGGGAGGAGTGCAGTACAGGACTCGTGCCTGGCATGTTCAAAGTCCTGAGTTCGATCCCCAGCACCACACACACGCTGGCTTATAAGGAGATCCACATGGTCATATCAAGCTGCTTGAGGGGAGACTTCTGAGTAAGAAACCACCCCACACACACACATCCCAGAATCCCCTGCCTAGGGAGGAGTGCACAGACCTGGGTCCAAAGGAGCCTGAGTCAGGTTAGGGATCCCCTCCTGTGTTTCTCTTGGCCCAAGTCTGTGCTTTCTTGGTCTGTGGAGGAAATTTACAAAACAATGGAGCTCTGCTCTTTCATCCTTTCCTATTTTCAGGCCTCAGGGCTGACCTTTCCTCTTAATTCAGCTGCGGCAGCCACAGGGAAGCAGGGACCTTCCATTTTCTCTCCCGATTTGTATGTGTGGGACTGACTATTGCATCACAGGGTTTCCTGGTTCTGTGGCTGGGAAACCTGCTTAGCTAGGAAGGCTGCCAGCAGGCTGGCTAAGACCGGGGAACAGTGACACTGCCTGACACAGAAGGTGGCCCTAGGAGCAAGAGGAGCTATGCCAGAAAGGACATGATCTTTGCAGAAATATTTGTGTGTTTTTAAGATTATATGTATTTTTAATTTTATATATGTGTTTGCCTGCATGTATGTGAGTACCATGTAAATGAAGTTCCTGCAGAGGCCAGGAGAGGACACTGGACCCCTGGAACTTGAGTTATAATCAGTTTTAAACCACCAAGTGGTTGCTAGGTACTGAACCCTAGTCCTTTGCAAGACGGGCAGGTGATCTCAACCTGAGCCATTTCTGTGGCCCTTATTGGCAGTGTTTAGTAGTATCTAGATAACTCATCCTCACAATAACTGGCAGTGATTTTTATTACCCCTACTTTACTTAAAAGGAAATTGAGGCTGGGTGCAGTGAGGTAGCTTGCCAAGGATCTTACAGGTTTGGGATATGGGGCAAGACTCTGGCCCAAAGAGGATGTCGGGTTCCTGAGCTCAGTCACTACACTGTGTTCATATCTAAGTTGTGAATTATATTGAGGATGGCACAGGAGGAAAAAAAGAAAGTGTATCAATTTTACATGACTTTGAGTCTAGAATATACAAAAAAAAAAGTAATGAGGAATCATATATAATTTCATCCAGTGACAATTTGTGCTGAATGTTTTGCACCTTTACATGGGAATACACCTTTTCAAAATCCAATGTTAATTACACAGCTTCAAGTTCTGACATTTTCTTTTTACATTGTGTGAAATGTTCCTCAGATGGTTACTGGTGTTAGCTTTTGAATGAATCATAGCAAAGTGAGGGTTGGCTGTTGGGACAGATGAACAAGGTACCTGGAGGTTGCACACAGGTCATGGGACAGCCCTTGAGTCTTGCAGAATGGCAGGTTCATGAACTATGGCAGACGGCTAGGGCTAAGAGCTCGGGCTAAAGAGGATGAAAGGCAGCAAATGGGAAGGGCATCCCAGTAAAGACAGTGAGCTGGGACCCAAGGCACTGAGCTGGCCAGGATCCATAGGCAGAGCTGGGCCCAGGAGGACTTTGCCAGCTGTCTCTGAGAGATGCTGATGTTGAAGATCCACTAATGGGCTTTTAGTGGGGAGAAACATCAGATTGGCATTTTAGAAAGATCACTCTCTCTATACACGTTTGCTATGGATTTGAACTGGAAGTAGGCAAGACAAGGCTGGGAGACTTTTAGAACTAGCTGCCTGGTGGAATACAGTTAAGCCAGAACAGTAGTGATAAGGAGGTAGATTCCCAAGAGATTCAAAAGATGCAAAGCCCAGGAGTTAGTAGCTTTGCCATGGGACTTCCTTTGACTAACGAGATGTTCACAGACAAGACTTAAGCACGGCTTATTAGAAAGTGGGCTGCCTTTTTATTTTTGAAAAAAAAATGAAATAACTTTAATATTGAAAATCTGTTGGCTGGGGCCTGGAGATACAGCTCAGTTGACTGTTTGCCTAGCATGCAGGAAGCTATGGATTTGATTCCCATTGCATTACTGTGCACTGTGCAGTGATACCTGCCTGGAATCCCAGCACTTGATAGGTAGAGGCAAGAGGATCAGAGGTCAAGATTATCATTGGCTACACAGTGAATTCGAGAGCCAGACTGAGATACATCAGACCCTGAAAAACACAAAATTCTTTAAGGGATATATAGTAAATTTTCATATTTATGAGATATAATCTGACATTTCCATGCATGTACACAATGTATAATCAGATCGGGGTAATTGTTCCTATCACCTGAAATGTGAGTCATTTTTTGAGAGTACTCAAAATCCTCCCAACCTGATATTTGAGATACACAATGAATTGCAATCAACCATAAGTAACCTACTATACTACAGAACATTAGAAGTGATCCCCATCTTCTGCTGTACTCCTGGACCATTAATAGTGATCTCTCTTCTTTTTTCCTCTTGGCCAGAGTGAAAAACACCTGTGTGGTTGGGCTGGCTCGTTCCCGGGCTTATGACTTAGCACTTACGATCAGATAAGGACTAGTCTACCGGGTTCAGGGGGGAGTTGAGAAACTGATGGAGCATAGTCACCCAGTTTAACCTCCACAGCTGAGCACAGAACAGAGCCTCAGATGACTCACAGCCTCATGACTTAGGCCAGCTGGATCTGCTGACCTACGGATACTGAGCTACAACAGGAAATGATGGGTGGTGATTTAGGATATGGCTTGGGGATGATATACTTGGTGGTATTAGCTAATGATTGAGAACTACTGTCTTCTCTGTGCTTACACTTTGGGGTATCAATGAACCTGACACACAGGTCCTGACACCCAGAAACTCGGGTTAAGGTTAAGGTAACAAAAGGGCCTCTCAATGCTAACTGGTTGTTTGGTGGAGCCATTAATCAGGAAGGGTCAAAGGAGAGAAACTGGGTTTTGGGGAAAGATCGTGAGTTTGATTTAGGAGAGAGCTTGAGATGCTCACAGAACATCAGGAGGTGTCCAGGAAAGAGAAGAAATCTACTTGTATTAACAAAGGACAAGGTCTAGGCTGTGTCAGCCAAGTGGATAAGGTCTGGCTTGGAATTGAAAATTATCAATGGAATTTAATAAAATAATTAGCATCTGAGGGGTGGGATGCTGTGGAAATTCAGAGTCAGAGAGGATTTTTTGGCTGGGGAGCTTTGTTCTTAAGATCCCCCAGAGACTGGGGTTGTGCTTGTAAAGATGAGCGAAGGCACACCAAGGCATTCTGAACAAGAGCTAGACCAGGAAGCCTGGATGGTGAGGATAAAGTGGAAGAGGTCTGTTTGGGGCCTTGAGTGGCAGGCTCAAGATGCTATCACGGTTCATTAGGAAAGCAGGGGAGGAGCCTGACGTGAGTGAGGAAGGGGTAGGAGGCACACATGCAGGAGGCTGAGTCTGGAGTGGAAGCTGAGAGCTGGTTCTAGCCTAAACTCTTCTATTTATTGACCCTGGAGATGTGGGGCTGATGATAGTCCCTCCCAGCCTCACAGACAGGAGTAAAACATCCTCTCTTCCCTCTCATCCTTTCCTCCCCTTTTACCTCTCTATTACCCTCTCTCAGATCTTCGGCAGCTCAGGCTGGGCAGGAACTGTGTAGCTAAGGATGACCTTGAACTTCCGATCTCTTCTCCTCAACTCCCAAGTGTTGGGATTACAGTCGTGTTTGGCCTTGCCGGGTTTACACAGGGCTAGCGGGTACATGCAGGGCCTCTGCATGGTAGCCAAACTGACTCCCCTTCCCTTTTTAATTGTGCTGACAAAGAGTCTTGCTATGTCTCCCATGCTGACCTGGAACTTGCAATCTTCTTGTTTCAGCCTTCCAAGAGCTATGATTACAGGCATACAGACATCACCACACTTCACTTCATAGGAGTTTCAATTAAGAGCAAGTTTTCAAAAATGTGACTAAGGCACAAGCATGGATAAATATTATTGCAACAAGGCCTATGTAATTAAAAGTTGGTGTTAGGATTCTCAGTTAGGTAGGCACACTACAGATACACTTTGGTAACATCTGTTCCTTATCCTACCTGGGAGAGAGGATTGGTAAAGGTCAACCTGGATGCCTGCTAGCAGCTGAGAAAACTCCTCATTCTTGATAAACAGAGCTCTCCCACACTACCCTCTGCATCAACAAGACATGTTGTTTAGGCTCTTACAGAGGAGAAGCCTGGGTAATAGGACTGTAAACAGTCACTCAAAAAGTTAGAGAAGTAGTTGAATCACAAGGCTTATGGATCAAAGAGTAAATGGATTGGCTTCTGATAATGGGCTTCATGAGTGTCAGGTCCTCTGGGAGGGCTGGGAAGAAGACAGACAGGGCCTTAGGGGAGCATGATGGGAGAAAGCCAGGTCTTGAAGAGGAGGGTAGGAAAGGACAAGCCAAACCCCAACTACTGTAGAGTTAAAAATAAAACATGACCACAATGATATCATATTTAGGTATCCAGTTTCAGATGGACATTACGGAGAAAACAAAAACCAAATGTTGACAATGATACCAAGAAACTGGAATTTGTCCATGTTCTGCTGAGGATGTGAAATGTATACAGCAGGTCCATGATTCCTGAGAATTTATTTTTTATATGTAGAATGTTTTGTATGTATATGAATCACATGTGTGCCTGGTGCCCAAGGAGCCCAGAGAAGAGTGTCAGACCCCCTAGAATTGGAGTCACAGACTGTTGACAACTATCATGTGGGTGCTGGAAATTGAACCTGAATCCTCTGGAAGTGCTCTTAATCACTGAGACATCTCTCCAGCCCAGTACAACAGTTCTTCAGAAAGACTATCCCACATTACCATGTAGCCTAATGACTCTATTTCTAGGTATAGACCCCAAAGAGCTGAAAGCAGGTCTTGAATAGATGCTAGTTCATCCATGTGTAACAGCACTGTTCAAAAATGGAAGCCATCCAGGGATCTATGAACAGTTGAGAAACAGAATGTTCTATCCAGTGGAATTCCTTTGATCTTTCAAAAGGTTGCTCCAATAACAGGCTACAGCCTGCATAAAACCTAAGGACATTATACTAAGTCAAATAAGTCAGCCATAAGAGAAAAATTATGAGAGCTGTTGGATTTACTGAGGCTGAAACAATGACTGTCAGGAACTGGGGATGGGGGGGATCAGCATTTAACAATATAGTTTTCTTCTCTCTTTTTGAGACAAGGCTCAGTGTAGCTCAGGCTGGCCTTTGAATTCTCTATGTAGCTGAAGATGACCTAATCCTTCTACCTCTTTGAGATTACAGGTATATCCTACCCCACACAGTTTGCATGGTGTTAGGCAAGCTCTGCTAACTGCAACATCCCTGGTACATAGATTCTGTTTTGGATGTTAGAAAGGTTTTGGAAATCATGGCAACAATGATTATACAACATTGTAAATATTTTAATGCTATTGATTCATACACTTAAAACTATAAAAATGGTGATATATAGCTATAATACATATTATATATACATATTGATATTACAGATATATATAGAGAAATATATGAGAAAGATTTAAAAGTTGTTAAAATAGTGTTGTATATTATGAAAGAGAGAGAGAGAGAGAGAGACTGAGACTGCTTAGATCTTAGAATATGAGTGGCCTGGAACTGTTGGGGAAGAAAGTAAGGAGAGAAACAGAGTTCTGGATGCCCTGGTAAGAAAGGGAGAGAGACCTGTGGGTCAGGGTAGTTAATTGTTCAACTGACTTTAATAACCATAAATGTTAGAGTTCAGTAGACATTTCCACGTAGTATTTGAATAGAGTTGCGCAAAGGAAGCCAATGGCCCACCTGGCTAAGGAATAATAGGGAACGGAGGTGATGAAACAAGGTGGGAGGTTGGAACTATGGTTAGTACCAAAGAGGGCAGAGAAAGCAGATTTGAAATCCCCTCCAGTCTGGTCACCACAGAGATGGGGAGCAGAGGGCAGGCAGGGAGAGGTGCAAGATGCATCCCATCATCTGTCTCCCTGTATCCTCAGCAGGAGGTCCAAGTCGTCACCATGGCTTCTGCCGAGCCCCTGACAGCGCTGTCCCGCTGGTACCTATATGCTATCCACGGATACTTCTGCGAAGTGATGTTCACTGCGGCCTGGGAGTTCGTGGTGAACTTTAACTGGAAGTTCCCAGGGGTCACGAGCGTGTGGGCCCTCTTCATCTACGGCACCTCCATCCTGATCGTGGAGCGCATGTACCTGCGCCTGCGGAGCCGCTGTCCTCTGCTGGTGCGTTGCCTCATCTACACGCTCTGGACCTACTTGTGGGAGTTCACCACTGGCTTCATTCTGCGCCAGTTCAATGCCTGTCCCTGGGACTATTCCCAGTTCGATTTTGACTTCATGGGTCTCATAACCCTAGAGTATGCTGTGCCCTGGTTCTGTGGGTCCCTCATCATGGAGCAGTTTATCATCCGCAACACCCTCCGCCTACGCTTTGACAAGGACGCAGAGCCCGGGGAGCCTGCCAGTCCACCAGCCCTGGCCAATGGCCACGTCAAGACCGACTGAGTCAGAAGATTGAGGACCTACGGTCTCTCCTAGGAACTCAAGGACAGATCAAGATGGTGGGGTTACCTCTTGGTTCAACACAAGCCCTGCCCCTAACTGGGTCTTAGCCCAGCAGGGCAAACACAATCATATATGGTGGGCAGTGAGATGGTGTTGGGGAGTTGGGTGTCCAGACAACAGAGGAACACTGGAACTGGTCCAGGGCTCTCCACCCATCCTGGTGGCTGGAACCTGGGTGATAAACAATTGAACTTCATGGATAACTTTGGAAGCAGCAGGCCTGTCCTGGCAAAAGGACATTAACTCTGGGGCCATAGGTGGAAGGCAAGGTCTGAGGAGGCCTTGGCTGCTGTTGGGGCCACCACCTCACCTGCCCCTTGGCTTCAGCTGGGCTTTGGCTGGTCCCATTAGGCAATATTCAGGTGCTTGCTTGCAACCAATACCTCCCCAGGGGCCTCTGAGCTGCAGCCTGAGAGAGACCCAGTAGCCAGTAGCTGCTTTGGGGCACTGCTATTGTGCAAGGGCTGGGAAAATTTCATTTGGCCCCTCCCCCCCCAGGGCCCCATGCTGCTCCTTGGCCTTCTGGGGGCCCCTGTGGTGCTGGATTCCCACCAACCTTGGGCTTTTGGAGGTTTCAATCCCGTGTGTTCGGTGGCGTTTCCCTTTTCTCTTATGTTCAAGACATTTATTTACCACTAGCAGGTAGCCCTTCTCTCTGTCAGTCACCATACCCTCCCCCTCCAGCTCCCTACAGAACACAGCAGCGGTCGGTCAGAGGCACAGCTCTAGAATGAACCCCACCTGCCTTCCTACAGCCTTTTCTGCACCTTCATCTGAGGATGGGCAGCCTGTCTCCCTGGCCCAGGGATGGTAGTCTGGTGCCCCCTCTCTGCAAAAATGCATACTATTTCCCCAGTGTGCATCCAGACCTAGAGGTGTTCTGTGGATCCATGGTGAGGGGAGGAGGCAGGGTTCTAGGTTCTATTTGCCCACACTGGTTTATTTACAAGCCAGTTAGTCAATATGGCTTCCTGTGAAATAGAGGAGCAGGTATCTAGTTGAAGACCCATGGAGAACAAGACAGATTTGGAAGACCATGAAAGACTCGTTGGAGCCTTCCTTCTGAAAAAATATGAGTTCTCCCATAGCCTCAGCTCAGCAACCAACTCTCAGGGCTGCTCTTCCTACATACAACTCATGGCCAGGCTAACCCTTTGAGCATTCTCCAAACAGTATTAACCCTGCCACACTCATGGGCGTTGTTAGCTTGGTTGTCTTAGCTTTCCCCCATGATGGGTTCATTGCCGGCAGTGGACACGTGAAATCCTTATTCCAGGCTCCTCTGATTTTGTCCTCCACTCTTTGAAAGGATGAGTCAGTCCATCAAAGAGTGTTCATTGCACACGGCAGTCTCCTCTTGGCCACTCTGGGGATTCTGAGGTAAAAGCCTTTTTTCTTATAGATCATTTAAAAAGTGACAGTGCCACCCGTGAAGCATACAGACAGCACCAGGCCAGGGCCAGCAGCAGGGACATCCTGGGCTGGGAGAAAGACCCTCCTGTGGTTTCTTCCCCCACAGCTGTCTCTGTCCAGGGCAGAATGAAGTGTTTCCCTGGGTGGGCATCTCATCACCAGCACCGTTCTCTCTCTGTGTGTGTGGTGGTTTTCAGTTTTGTAGCCCTGATTCTAGGGCTTTGTGGGTTATAGGCTTCCAATGGGAATGGTTGCTCTCCATCTACAAGTGGAGAGAATTCCTTATTTAGTAGGTCCCTTCCTCCAATTCCATGTTATCTCAATTCCTTAACTCCTAATGCCTCTCTTGGCCTCCTTCACACCTGAATCTAGTGGCTTGCTGAGGTGTCCCCAGCATTAAGACTCCAACTCTCAACCAGAGAAAACCATTGTGTGGCCCCTGGTCTCGGCTCTCCAGATGTTGCCTTACAGGCATTTCCTGGCACTATTTTTCTCAAGGCCTTTTAATCCCACATCAGAAGAGGTTCCTGGAGTGAATCTGCTTGCCTGGCAATAATCAGCATTGTGGTCTGCTTACACAGGCCCCCTGGTCTCCTATGGCCCCTCATAGGCACAGAATCCCCAGCCAGGGGCAGGAGCTACAGAGTAAAGCTTGACCACAGACCTGCAGGCTCAGATCTCACCAAGTATAGCTACTGTCTTCAGGGCTCCCATCCCTTAGTTTAGGGGAACAAAGGTTGGAGATAATCAAGCCCTTCTGAGCAGTGGGGAGTCTGTTGGCTATTTATGGAGCCTCTGGTGTTCTGAACCCAAGACAGCCATCTCAGAGTTGCAGATGAGTGTGCTGCCCTGCATGGTTGAGTTGCTTTGGATGTCTGCTAGGCTTCTAGTGCCCTGTCCCTTCTCATGCCAGAGAGTCACAATGGCCTGTGCTTATTCACAGCAATAATACATAGGGAGTATTTGTGAGTTCCTTTTGTCCTGGTCCCTCACTCTTCATGGATCTCCCAGGAGGCTGCTGAGCGGCTCAGTTCATGTGAGAATCTATTTCTGGAGCTCTGGGGGGCTTCAGAGCATGCAAAGTGTTGCTGCAAGTGAGAGGCCTAGCTATGAACTATAAATAAGGCATAAGGAATGCCTTCCACCCTGAGGCCACCCATACGTGGAAACGCTATAGACCCCAGCTTTAGAACAGGACCTTTGAAGTGGCTAGGACTGTCTTCCAACTGGACAGCTTTTGAGAAAGGCACATGACTGATTTGTGAGCCCATCGCCTGCTATGTCTCTGTCTATCTCTTCCTTTTCATAATTGTGCACATAAAATATACTGGTGTTTGTGTTCCCCGACTGCCTGTGACTAATCTATTCCACTCTGGGGCCCTTTTCCCAGGGGCTACTGAAGGTTGGGCCCTTTGTGCTTGGCATTATCTACATCACACCTTCCTGAACCAGGGTGGCTGGTGGTAAGGAGGGTGTGTCCCTGCTGTCAGCCATGACCCTCTCTAGTAATTTGAATCTTGCAGTCCCATTACCAATGGTAGATACAGAAGTCCCAGCAGCATACAGGTTGCCTATACCTGTCCATGAGATGAGCAGCTCTTAGATATACTGGCAACATTCTGGTATGTCACATAATTAGAGAAGGCTTGGGAGCACTCCAAAAAAGACCAAAAGGCCAGAACCCTTTTGCACAACATGAAAGCCATACTTAAAAAAAATTCCTTCTCCCTATGTCCCCTGAGAAGGGCCATTGGAGCCATGTACCTTGGTTCTGTCTAGCTCTTCTGCCCCACCCCTGGCACACACCATACCCCTAAACTACTTTCCTGATTCCAGGAAGGAAATGGAGAACTTCAAAGTTGCTCAGACCTAGTCTACAGAGCAAGTTCCAGGACAGCCAGGGCTACATAGACCCTGTCTCAAAACAAAGTTATTCAGTCTGATCTGCTAAACTCAAATGGCTTGGCCCTTGTGCCAGAGCCAGGCTACAAAGCATGGCAGCGTTTTTTGTTTAAGTCTTTGCTCTTACCATACACTCATTCACTTGAAAGTATTTATTCCTTTGAGAATTCACCTTATAAAACTGAACTAGTATAAAGCACACTAACAGTCATTTGCATGTTAGTATAAACAGACCTATAAGGAGGTTCTTTCAGAGTAAGATCTTGTAGAAAGAGGCAAACAAGTAAAGTCTTAATGGAGCCTTAGAAAAAAAGGCAAGACCTACACTGAGAAGTCCCAAGACTTATTCTTAAGTAGCCAGCTCAAAAGGTGGCTTTTTTTCTTCTGTTACCCCCGCCAGGTATGTATGTGCAGGTGCACATGCACATGTGTATGCAGGTACATGGAGACCAGAAGTGTGTGTGCTCAGAGATGCTGTCTACCTCCTTCGAGGCAGGATCTTTCATTGTACTGGAACTCACCACTTAGGCTAGACAGACTGGCCAGCAAATCCCAGGGACCCTCCTGTCTCTGCTTCTCTATCCCTGGGACTATAAGAGGTGCATCATCATACGAGAGCTTTTTGATGTGGGTCTGCATCTTCTAAAACCTTCCCAGCCTCTGCAAAACTCTAACTGTGGTAATATATTGTATATTTAATAAAATGTGTCTGGAATATCAGAGGACGGAATCACCCACAGTCAAGCCATGAGAGTCAGGGAGTGGTGGAGACCCACGCCTTTAATCCAGTCACTAAGGAGACATCTGGATCTCTGTAAGTTTAAGGCCTAACAGCCAGACAGTGGAGGCACATACCTTTAGTCACAGCGCTGGGAAGGCAGAGTCAGGAGGATCTGTGAGTTCAAGGCCAGACTGGTCTACAAAGCAAGTTACAGGACAGCCAGGACATGTTACACAGAAAACCCTGTCTTGAAAAAACAAGCAAACAAATCCAAAATCAAAACAAAGAAAAAGGCTGGAGAGATGGCTCTGCCCTCTGATATTCCAGACTTCTGTTTTGTGTAACAGCCCAGGCTGGCCTTGAACTCACAGCGATCTTCCTACCCCTAACATTTAACAACAAACAGTGAAGAAAATACTGGAACTTGGGTTTCTCTTGCCAGAGCAGGTGTGCATTTCTGCCCTGTGTACAAAGGACAGACGAGTTCCTTCTTAGTAAAAGTGATTCAGGAAGATAGAGCCGCTGGCCAAAGACTGGAGGAACCAGATCTCCTTTAACTTCAGCTGTGGTTTCTGGTAGCTGCTGTGGCACTGTGGCCAGGCTCCAAGTGCCCACACACATCCTTATTTTCTCCCACTTCAGATGGGCATCATCACGTCCCTGTTTTATACAGGAAGATTGCTGATATTCAGTCTACAACCTTGGATTCACAACATTTTGTTTAATTTTTTGTTTGTTTTGAGACAGACTCTCTGTAGTCCTGGCTTCTGGGATCTTGCCATGTAGATCAGGCTAGCCTATAACTCTCCGATATCTGCCTGCCTCTACCTTCTAAGTGCTGAGATAAAGCTGTGTACCATGCCTGGTCTGGATTCATCCATCACATTTTTTTTTCCAACTCCCTCACCTCTTTTTTTCTGAAACATCATTTTATTATATTGCCCACATTGGCCTAAACTCCTAGGCCTGACCACTTCTGTCTCAGCTGACAACAGACACATGTCTAGGTTCCCAGCTTTGTGACTCGTTTTGACACAGATCTTTCAAGGAGGATTTGTGAGGAGTCAAGTGTCCTTTGGTACTGAGAACTTTCTGGATGTTTTGAGTTCATCTCCTATATGAATGCTATTTACAGTGCTAAATGGAAATATTTGTGAGTAGCAGGATTGGGGGTTATAATGTAGGCAGTATGGAATGTCATCTTAGCCAAGACAAGACAACTGGCCAAAGACTCCTCTTAGTAGAGGAGGTTGTAAAAATTTGGCCTCTGGTGCGCTAGATTTATCCCTGACACCCAGTCTGTCCCCTCCTACACAGTTTTATTTTTGTCCCAGGCTTTTCTCAATGATCCTATTTTCAATTTGAAGAGAAGTCTGGGCCTCTGGCTGTATGTACTCTTCAAGGGCTTGAAACTACCAGGTGAAACCTATTCATAGTAAGACAACCCTCTGCCAGGCCCTTCTGCAAACTCAGGCCCAGAAGACTCATTCTTTTGCATCTTCAACTCCATATTGGAACCTCCAAGAGTAGGGACCAGGCTAGTGGGCAATGATGAATAATCAGGGAGGAAGATGTTGTGGGGAATCCCACAGAGTTATGCCATTGTACCACTGACTATTTCTCCATGGGACAATCTTCAACAGAGACTATGTTTGTCCTCATAGACAGGTAAGGGGATGCAGGAAGTACACAGTGCTGTCCTGAATGCCATTTATGTGATGCTTTCAGAGATGTGGCAGATTCTCACCGTCCTGAGAATACAAGTGTTTTCTGTGACTGAGTATGGAGCAGAATGAGTCCAGAACACAGTGAGTGCTTTCAGGATCTCTTGATGAATGGTTTATTTTATTTTCTTAAAACACAGCCCAACACTGTAACCGAGACTGTGCTGGAACTCACTATGTAGCCTAAAACTTACAGTGATCCTCCTGCCTCAGCATCCCTAATGCTGGGATTACAGGCATGAGCCACCAACTTGACCAACTAATAAGTGAGGTTTGTGCTCCAGAGTATCATAGGCTCTTTTGGGGACTCAAGGCTGGAAATTCTGTTTAGACAACTCTCTCTGCCATTGTCTGTGCCCTCCATCATGGAGAAACTGACAGATCTGCTCCCTTTTCCAAACCCACTGCTCCCTGAGCCTTGCCAACGTCTCTTGGAGATTTCAGACCTAGCCAAGACCCGGCTCTGTTAATTTGCTTAGTGATTCATCTGGCAGTTTGTGATCTTGATATTGGAGATAAAAAACATCTTAGAGTCAAATAGTATACATAAGAAAAATCCACTGAGGATGTACAGCCTTTGCCTCTGCACCTTTTGAACAGGAAGTTTTCTGGTTCTACCATATGGTGAAGAGAAAGGTTTATTTCTCACATTTTTGGAGATTTCAATCCATTACCAATTGACTCCCTTGCTTTAGGCATATGACGGCACAGACCATCAGGCAAGAGTGAGTACCAGAAGAGGCCTGTTGCCCCCATGGCCAGGTACAAGGGAGAAACAAGTCAGGACCTCAAGACGCCCTTCACAAGCACACCACAATCACTAACTCAGCCCCACCTCTTAAAGGCCCAATACTGCTGCTGACTGCAGACTTTTACTATACAGACCTATAAGGGAATTAGCTAAAACATATCAGAATTCTAAGAAAGAAGTAGGGTTTGCCCACTTCTTACAAAGATTCCTTCCTGAGGAGTAGTCCCAGGTTAAGCAGGCTGTGAAGGGAAGTCCTCATATCCTTAGCAACTGGCCTGCCTTCTCGGAGGCTGGGTCATGGATTGAGGTGAACAAGACTGAAAGGTAGGCTTCCCTGGCTGGTGTGACCCTTCCTCTGACAGCTATATGAGCACCCCTGCTCTGAAATAAACAACAGCTGAGGGTTCTGAGGGACTGTGAACCTGCAAACATACCTACCCCACCCGAACCTTGATAAGACAGCCACTGAGGCCATCCTGAAGCCATCCATCTGAGTACTCAGACCCCATTCTTCCTGTAGTCCTGTGGAGTATTGGGGTCTTGGCAGTGTTAGAACACCCAGCAGAAGGGCAGGAGTGCTGGACAGCACCTGTGTTAAGCCAGACAAACTTTAGTTCTAACCTCTGTTTGCCACAGAGGTTGTGGCATTTGTGGTGGTTTAAGTAAAAACGATCCCCATAATCTTGTTGGAGTGGGTGTGGCCTTGTTGGAGTGGGTGTGGCCTTGTTGGAAGAAGTATGTCACTGTGGTGGGTGAACTCTGAGGTTTGAAAAGCCCATGCCAGGTCCATGCTCACTTTCTCTGCTGGCACTTCAGGGTGTAGCACTCAGCTACTCCACGACCATATCTGCCACGCTTTCAATCATGCCCTCTGCCATGCTGATAATGGGCTATGCTTCTAAATTAAATGTTTACTTCTATAAGAATTGCTTTGGTCATCCGTGGCATCTCTTCACAGCAACAGAACAGTGACTAGGCATTTGACAAGACACCGAGACAATGCTCCTCTGACAGTGCCATTCACAAATTTGGTTCATTTTATTGAGGATGCTTACTAACCCTCCCACCCTCAGGCTGAGTGTGAAAATAACCACAGCAAAGGTTCATGCAGCAAGAGGGTCAATGCGTTTCAGTTGGTCTAGCAAGGGTCTTAACACAGCAATTGTTCACATCGATGTTATTAAGCAATGTGTGGGTAAAGCCTTTGGGGGATTTTTTCACTCTAGCCCATCACCTTATTAGTTACAGAATGACCAGATATCCTAGGGTTCCTGACCCTAAAGGGTCCCAGGATATGGGGCTTTTAACACCCAAACTGACAAAACAAAGCATATCAGTGGAAACATATTTCTTATTAGTCACAACATACCACTTGGCAGAATGTTCTCTCTCCTATTGGCTGAGGTCTTGGTGGGGTCTTCTCCTCAGGTCTGAACCAGAGAAACCAGCATCATTCTCTTTCATTTGAACTTCAACCCAAACCCTAAGCGGGCTGTTCACTAATTCCTGCTATCTGGATGTTTGGACATTGTAGTTGGAAGCTTTGCTCTGTCTCACCTTGCCCTCCATGGTCTCACAGCCACTTGGACCCAGATAAACACACAGAGGCTTATATTTATTACAAACTATTTGGTTTATGACTTAGGCTTATTACTAACTAGCTCTTTCATCTTAAATAACCCACTTCTATTAATCTATGTATCATCATGCGTCTCGTGGCTTTATCTGTGTTTCATTACATCTTGCTCTCTGGAGGCTCACTCCGCCTTGCTGTATCTCTCTGTCTCTGCATTTTTTTCCTCTATCTTTCTTGGATTTCCTACCTGGCTGTCTCCTGTCTTGCCATAGGTCAGAACATCTTTACAAACCAATGGCAGCAACACATATTCACAGTGTCCAAAAAATCCCAAAGCAGAACATGTTTGGGTTTCTGTTGTTTCCTCAGCTTTTCCTTTGACTCCGGGGAGCTCCCCTCATGGTCCTAACAAACTCTCTGCTGGCTTCACATCAGCTCGTTTTCTCACTGTTATATAGCCCTTCTCTCCACACAGCAGAGCAATAAAAACTTGCTCTGTCGCCAGTCCAAATCTCAGCCACATACTTCACTTCTTTTAAAATATTTCTTGTTATTGATTTTTTTTGAGACAGGGTTTTCTACTATTTTTTTTTCTTTTCCTTTAGGCCATCAATCAGCTCCTAAATCATGGCTTACTGTTAATTTTGAATGCTAGGCCTAGCTTAGGATTGTTCCTGGCTAGCTCTTTTAACTTTAACCTGTTTCTCTTTATCTACCTTTTGCCTCAGGACTTATTATTACCTTTCTTACTTCTGTGTACCTTACTTTCACTGATTCTCTATCTGACTGGCTGGCAGATGCCTAACTTTTTGCCCTAGATAGGTCCCTTGTTCCCTCCTCTCTCTCTTCCTCCTTGAGTCTAGATTTCTCCTCCTATTTATTCTCCTTCGCTGCCAGCCCCACCTATCCTTTTTCTGCCTAGCTATTGGCTGCTCCGCTCTTTATCAGATCAACCAGTTGCCTTAGGCAGGCAAGGTGCAACACATTTACATAATTAAACACACATCCTTACATTGTTAAACAAATACAGCATAAACAAGAGTAACACACCTTTACACAGTTAAAGTAACATTCCAAAGCATAAACAAATGAGACACATCTTTGCCTAGTCAAAATCATATTCATCTGAGCTGGCCTTGAGGTGACACTATGTAAGCAAGGATGACCTTGGACTCTATTCTTCATATCTTTACCTCTCAGCTGCTGGGGTCCCAGGCTTACAGCACTCTACCAGTTTATGTTACCAGGGATTG
Source organism: Sigmodon hispidus (assembly GCA_004025045.1). Taxonomy (NCBI): domain Eukaryota; kingdom Metazoa; phylum Chordata; class Mammalia; order Rodentia; family Cricetidae; genus Sigmodon; species Sigmodon hispidus. The sequence goes on from PVIH01007520.1 coordinate 75,643, forward strand.
AACCGAGAGCTTCACACATGCCAGGCAAGTACCCTCAAGACTGAACTAGGTCTACAAACCCTTCTAAAGCCTTTGATCATCTGCTTTTTTACATTTAGCCCTCAAACTCACTTCCTATGTCAAGAGCTATTGTTGTAGCTGGGCTGTTCTCACCCAAGAGAAGGAGACCAGCACATGCTCTTTGTGAATTTGAAGTTTTTATTGAGCCACACAAACCCAGCCAGGGGCATGCTCTCTTATGACTAGAAATCTAAAGAGTCTCCCCAAGCAGGGGCTTTATAAAGGTAAAAACCAAAAGTTTGGTACCTCCTAAGGGTGGTTGAGGATGGCCGTGATGGCTGTTAGTACTCAGAAGGCAGGGGCAGAGGAGAAAAGCAGGCAGATCTCTGTGAGTTCAAGGACATCCAGGGCTACCTATTGGACAGAGTATGGAAGGTTTTTTTTTTTTTTTTTTATAAGAATAGGGCACAGTTGTGTCACCATGGTGCTTCTGTTTGATCAGGAAAGGAAGCAGAAAGCCTTGCAATTACAGAAGCAGAACAATAAATAGCCTGTGAGTTATGGGTCCTGTAAGGCTGAGGGTCAGACTGATTTAGCACATGTATACATTCTTTACTAAACTATTCATGCCTCAAACTGCATTCCCACCCCTCTCCCAGGAGAGCTGCCTGCCACAGTCTGTGCTCCATTGCTAGGCATAGCTTCACTTATTCCTGAGCTCTGGACTGTCTGTGAAGCATCCAGACCTTTTGAATTTTACCTCACAACACAGACTGACCCCTTTGGGATTAATCCAGTTTAGTTGCTGTCTTTCTCTGCAGTGCTTTGCTTACCTGGGAGTTCTTTAGATACAGGCGGTCAAGGTCAGCTGGTCCCCAGAACCTCTTGCTTTTCTCACGGGCAGCTTTGGTAATGGCGGGAGCTGATAAGCATCAAGGTGGGAGGCAGGAGCCTGTCTGGACCCATTAAACACTGAAGTGGCAAGTCTTTTCTTTGGATCCCTTTAGATTTGAAAACACAATGACATGAGATGTTGTTTTGCTGACTTTCTCTCAATCTGTTCCCCCAGGATCTCACGCCTGCTGACCAGCAGGACCAGATGGCACCATGTGCAGAAGCATCTCACTGTGCCTGCCTTTACATTCTAAGAAATACTTCCTCGTCTTCTGGGTGGTGTGTTTGTCCATCCCTTCCAATTATTTGTGTAGGTTTTTTTTCCTTCCACTAATTGCTGTGAAGGCACTGGAGTCAATCCTGGCTTGCATTTTATCCTCAGAGATAGAAGCTGATTTTGTTGTCTAAAGAAGGAAGGATGAGAAGAAAGGAAGCAGGAAGGACTGGGAAGGAGCATATTGCTCTGTATTCATGAATGTTTACCCTAAGCCCCATTTCTCAGGCATTACCAGATATACCTCATGTGCCCTTAGAACATCTTGACTGCCCAACGAAAGATTTGGTTTCCCAGACTTTGGACCTGAATTTGAATTCCAGGCCCCTGACTCATGCATTGGGACATGTTATATAACTTGTCTACAGCTCATCTGGAAATGGAGCTAATAATAGTCTGACCTCTCAGAGAAGTGAGATTGGCTGAGACAGTGATTGTCAAATGCCTGGCATCATTCAGTCTCAAATCAAGAGAAAAACATTCTCTCTTTCTCTCCTGTGTGTGTGTGTGTGTGTGTGTGTGTGTGTGTGTGTTATCTTTCTTGATATTATCTATCTATTGATCATTTATCTTTGAGATAGGGTCTCACTAGGTTGCCAAGCTGGCCTGGAACTCTATTATATAGACCAGACTGACCTCAAACTCACACAGATCCTTCTTCCTCTGCCTCCTCTGCTGGGATGATTAAAAAAAAAAAAAAGCATCACCAAGCCCAACTCAAAACATTCTCTTTTATCTTGTATATTTTGTAATTTCTGAGCCATGTGTGAGTTAGACCCTATCATCAAAGGTACCGTTATTTTTATACCTATGAATATATGTCATGGAGTATACAAAGATTTGGAATTGCCTCCCCTGGTAACACAGGCAGGGCAAGTACTATAATTCTTACCATACTCATAACAAGCTGAGAGAATAGGACAGTGATTAAGGTCCCATAGTCTAGACTGTCAATACTATGATCCTTGGGTCATCTGGCCCAGGGACTTCTCCCACGACTCTTGACTCTATTATAACCAGTCTCTTTGCTTTATGAACTTTACATTTTAAAACATAAGCTGCGGGCTAGCAAGATGCTTCAACAAATAAAATCACCAACCACTGTGCTTGACAACCTAAGTTTGACCCATCCTTTGACCTCCACGTGCATACTGTGGCATGCCCCCCCACATCATTCCCTAATACATAAATCAAAATGAAATTTTTAAACATGTAAAGCCTTAAGAGACGGTTTAACAGTAAGAACACCAGCTGCTCTCAGTTCTATTCCGGAGGATCTAGGTTCTATTCCCAGCATCCATATGGTGGATGGCTTACAACTGTCTGTAACTCCAGTTCCAGAGGATCCGGCACCCTCTTCTGGCCTCCGTGGACACCAGGCAAGCATGAAGTGTACAGACATACATGCAGCCAAAACACTCATACATATAAGATAATAAAACAATAATCTAAATTTTGAAAATGAGCTACTGCAGAGCCAAGCTTTCTTGGTTTTTCTTTTTTTTAAAGTGTGTGTGTGTGTTTCTGCATTCTTTACAGATTTGGGTTTTCCCACTTTAGTATCTGGTATGCATTTCTCTGCATTGAAATAGACAACATTCTTGCCTTTAAATAACTATAGACCCTTTCAGAGTCTTAATATATAACCTAGTTAGCTTAGCTACTCCCCATTGTTGGGTTTGTAATTTGCACTGTTCTTAAATAATGCTACTGTTAGTCACTTAAAACTTTGCCTTGGGAATGAGTAAGTACATTGATTTGAAACCATTTGCTTCCTGAACCCCCTACCCCACCCCACCCCCGCTGGCTGGCAGCCTTTGGGAGATTGTCTTTCCAGGCACTTTGACTCAATAGTTGTTTCCAATCAGCTGATCAATTAGGCCATATTGAGTGCCTGAGCAGAGAACAGTGTGCTCTCAGCTGTTTGGCAATCCAGATGCATAATCTGTGTCCCTGACCCCCAAGGAGCTCATGTGGAACCAGGGAGACCTTTCAGCTGCGTTTGCATCCAGCCAATGAGGTTACTTAAGCAGAGCTTACACAGACATCTGGGTGTAAGGAAGTGTCATGAAAGCAAGGACTCTAAATAGGCTTTCGATTTGTCTTCCTGCCTGTCTAAATAGGCTTTCGATTTGTCTTCCTGCCTGTCTAGGAAGACAGCAGAAGCTGTCTTTTATTCAGCAAGAAGCTGCTAAAAATGAAACAGCGAATAAGGAAAACACACTCAGGAGTGCTATGGAGGCTCCTCTATCTAATTCACCAGGTGTTGATATCAGACTCTTGTGGTTAGGTGAACCCACTAAAAATTAGTGTAGGCTCACCTGTGAACCCAGCTCTCGGGCAACAAAGAGAAGCTTGTCAAGTATAGGGCCGACCTGGCTATGGGGTGAACTCTTGCTTCAAGACCAAATCCTAAACAAACAGAATTAACAAGAGCAATGAAGATTTCCAGGTGATCTTCCCACAGACACACCAACCTAGGCAGCCATTCACACACCCAACTATTTTCACACGTAAGAAAATAGTTTTAAAAAAAACTTTGAAAAAGAATATGAAGGCTGGAGAGATGGCTCAGAGGTTAAGAGTACTGGTTGTTCTTCCAGAGGACCTGAGTTCAATTCCCAGCAACCACATGGTGCTTCACAACCATCTGTAATGATAGCTGACGCTCTCTTCTGGCGTGCAGACAGAACATTGTATACGTAATAAATAAATAAAGCAATTAGAGAGAGAAAAAAGAATATGAAATGCCATAATCTCCCTGTCTCTCTTGCCTGTTCATTAAAAGGAAACAACAGTATATTTGTCCATCTGGTACCGATATAACAAAATACTTGAGGTTGAGAAACATACAAAGTAAAGAAGATTCTTTGGCTCAGAATTCTACTGGCTAGAAGACTTTTGTAGAACAGCAGAACATTATGCTGATGGTGTACAAAATGATACAGAAAAGGAAAAGAAACCAGCCATGTGTCTGTATCCTTGATTTACAACAACTTACTCTTCCAAGAATGAATTTACTCCTTCAAGAGGAACATCATGCCATTTCCTGTGTCCTATATATTACATTGCACTAGGTCCCACCTTCTAGAAGATTCTGCTCAACACTGACCAAGATTGAGTTGAGATTCTAAGAGATGCTTTTGAAAGAACAAAATCACACATTTATTCCATGCAAAGGAAAAGTGTATTTATTATTCATAGCACAAAATAAATTCAAATTATTTATTTAAAAAAAGAAAGAAAGAACAAAATCTTAAACAAATGAGATGGGGCACACCTGTCATCCCCGAGTTTAAGAAGCTGAAATCGGGAGAGTTTGAGTTTAAAGACAGCCTGGGTAACATGGAGATTCTATCTCAAACAAAGAAACAAAAATAAACACACTAACTAAATTACAAAAGAAGAGGGAAGACTAGAAAGATAGGTCAGTGGGTAAAGTATATGCACAGAAAGCTTGGGGACCTGAGTTTGGATTTAACCCAAGTAAAGCTGGGCACAGTGGCAGGGGTCAGTAATCCCATTCTACAATGAGTTGGGGGAGGGGCAAGCAAGTCTCTGGAAGCTACCAGGTCAGCTAGCCTGGTCTACATGGGGGCAAACAAGATGAAGGATGAGGATTGATGTGTAATGTTGTCCTATGACCTCCACACTCGAACTATGGCACAGTTAGATACACCTGCATTCACACACATTAACACACACACATGCATACCATACACCATACACACTCAGATTAAGAAAGTAAAGAGCCCAAAAACATTGCCCAAATGACCTATCGGAGGCTGGAGACCACAGCTCATCAGCTACTGTGTACTGAGCAGCAGAACAGTAGGGTCAAGCACATATTAGGAGCTCGATAAACATTTGGTGGCTTAACCAGGGAATTAGCAGGTTTTCTGAGTCCATAAAGGACAATGCACCCCATAGCATTTAATCAGACCTGAGGTCTAGGCTTCTCTATTACCCGTTCCAGTTCTACCCCACAGGCCTCTGCTGTCCAGACGGTCTGCAGCCTGTGCCTGTCACCTGTATCTGCTGTGTGGGACAAGTGTCTCATTCAGGGGAGTAACAACCTAGAAGTTCACCCCAGGACAGGGAAGGAGAGGCAAATATTGTCCTTAGTCCAACTCCTCAGGTTTCACAGACTGCGGGAGTCACTGCCGCAGCTGATCAGCCAGCTCATCCTCCTTTTCCCGCTCCTGCCTACCGAGGCAAGGGCCAGCAGGTCCAGGGTCATCAGCTGACAACATTCCCATCAGTCAAGGATACTCATACCAGACAGTGGCTACTCTCATGCCTGCCAGGGTCTTCAATGTCCTGTTGTCTTTTAGGACATTGTGCTCCTTCTGGCTGTTTTGTAACTGCAATGGACTCCTCATATGGGCTAGAGAGTTGGGTTTGTTCTTGTTTTAAGTTGTGTGTGTGGTGTGTATATGTGTATAACATATTCAGGTGTGTGTGCCTGTGCATGCTTGTGTGAAGTCTAGAGGTCAGTGACAGGGTCTTCCACTATTACTTTTCATTTTTTTTTTTTTACTTTTTAACTCCATTGTTGTTTTTAACTTTATGTATATGACTATATATCTGCATGTATGTCTGTGCATCATGTGTGTTTCTGGAGCATGACCCCAGGATACTCTGAAACTGGAGTTACAGAGGTTGTAATCCACCAGGTGATTCTGGGAGCTGAACTTGAGACCTTGCAAGAACAGAGAATGTTCTTAACCATGGAGATCTCTCCAGCCCCTCCACCTTAATTTTTGAGACACTATCTCTAAGTGGACCTGGAGCTCACTGATTGTCTAGGGTGGCCGATCAGAAAACTGCATCCATTTCTCAGGACTGGAATTACAGACACATGCTGTTATACCCAGGTTTTGCATGGATGCTGGGAGTCTAAATTCAGGTCCTCAGCTGTTGCATGAATTCTGGTTGTAATGAAACTCAGAGACAGACATCAAAGAAAGGCTGGAATACCAAAGAGAGAAAACACCATGGTAGTCAAATCTCACCCAGCTATCTTCCAGCTTCCTCAGCCTCGCTCCTTGTAGCTTCTAATGCCTAATTTGTCTTCCCACACCTGCCTTAAATATCTTCTTTACCCAGTTGTTTCACATCCAGGTTAAGATTAAAGGCGTGAGCTACTACTATTTGGTTGTTAGGCCTTGAACTCACAGAAATACAGAAAGATCTCTGTCTCTGGAGCCATGGGGTTAAAGGTATAGATAACCACTCCTGCTCTGCCACCCCCACCCCCATGCTGGGATTAAAGGTGTGAGTTACCACTCTCTGATCCTCCTAGATTGACTGTGGGTAGATCTCTTCTTTGATATTCCAGACTAGTTTTATTAAGTATATAACATATCACCACAGTCAGCCTTGCACAATAAGCACTTTACCCCGGGCCATCTCTTCAGCTCCTAGGAGGAACTCTGGTGTGCTCAGAGCCCAGCCAAATACACAAAGGCATATCTGCAGTGCTTTCTCATTCTAGAGCCTGGAACTGTGCCTCACCCAGAGTCAGTGCTGAGCAAACATTTGCAAATGAAAAAAAAAAATGAACCCATCAGCAGTATTATGATAGCTGATAAATGATAGTTATTATAAATAATCATTGCAAATAAGTGATTATTATTCATGATATTTAAAGGAAACAGTAATTTCCATCGCTTTTCAGAATTAACAAACACATTTCCTGCCTCATCCATTTTTTAGTCTCTCATTCAGTTATTCCTTCAGCCTTACTTTTGACCTATAGGAGAGACAAGAATTAGATAACTTTGCTGGACACAGGAGGCAGAAGCAAGCAGATCTCTGAATTCAAAGCTAGCCTAGTCTATGGAGTGAGTTCCATGATAGCAAGAGCTACACAGAAATCCTGTCTCAAAAAAAAGAAAGGAAGGAAGGAAGGAAGAAGGAAAGAAAGAAAGAAAGGAGGAAAGGAAAGAAAGAAATGAATTAGAGAGCTTCAGAACTATTATATGAGGCTGCATGCTCTGGGAGCATCAGCAATGGAGGTCTATGATCAAGGCCAGTAAGAAGAAGCCACAGCTGTACCAAGTTCAAAAGGAAGTGGGCTGCTAACCATGAGCCAGAATCAGGGGAAATCACACTGCAGGCACAGGAGAAGGTAGAAGCTGAAGGGGAGTGGGGTGTAGGAAAGGTGAGGACGGAGCAGACAGGATGCGATCTAATAGGGTCTATAGCAGACCCGTTGCTTGGCGATAGCAGCAGCACCAGGACCAACAGAACCCAATGTACCTGGTATCACTGACCTGGCCTTGGAGACAACATCTCCTCTGAGACACTGTTCCCAGCCCCTTCTCTGTCACCTCCAGGAGGCTTCCCTTGGTTATGCTAAACTGGGGCCTTGCACACACCACAAAAGCACTGAGCTATGCCCCCCCCACACTTTCATATCAGGACTGTTTGATGATCCATTTGCTCTATCCCCACCCCACTCTGTTTGAGAGCCCCACTAAGGCAGAGATTGTGGCTATGCATCCTGTATCCTGCTGTCTGATGCAGTGTCTAGGTGAAGACAGAGTGCACTGAGCAGGTGTCTGGAGTTCTATACATTGGAGAAGTCTGGGCTGCAAACAAGAGTGTGAACAAAGATTTCTGGCTTTGATGGGAGAGGGAGGGAGGGTCAGAGAGTTGGGAAACTGAGAGTTCAAAGGATGCCATGAATTAGTGCCGCACGAAGGAGGGACGGATTGAAGGTGTCATTCTTAGAAGGAAGGGAGGTGCAATTTTCAAGGAGGGCATGTTTACCAAATGCTGGGGAAGAATTTCAACAGGTCCACAAGGGTACAGAGAACCAGTGTGCCTCCATCCTCCACTTACACTTTATATGCCAAGCATTCTTCTAAGTGCTTTGCCAAGTATGAAGCCATCCAGTTCTCCACACTAAACCAAGAAGCATTTGATTATCATCATGTATGTTTTGAAGATGGGGAGTTCAAAGCTCCTTTGCCCGATTTCTGGGAAATGCCGCTGTAAATGACAGAGCTTTGAACCTTAGCCATGTCATTCCAGAACCCAGGTTCTTACTCTAGCTGGTACTGTCCTCCAGCCAGCCTTTGCCCTGCTGATGGTACTAAATATAATATATATATGCGAAGGTGGCAGGGGGCAGGTGCTAGGTAAGAGTTGCAAGAGTGCTCATTAACTTCCTTGGCCCATTGACCTGACTGACCCTCTGAAGTGTAGGCAGGCACTGAACTTCCAACCTTCCCAAGTAACTGAGATGACAGTCTGATGCTACCACCCCCAATTTGGGCACCTTTTAAAGGCCCTCCTAAGAAGGAGGGACACCTCCCACCTCCCCACCCCCACCCACCCAAACCCCTCTTCAGTCCCACCCCTATTTTGCTGATGAGGTAGCTGAGGAGATCCAAAGCGCAGACAGACTATAAACTGTGGAACCACTATCTGCTGTTATGGCCACTCTGCCTGTGACTTCCAGATAAGCAAAGCTGAGCTGCAGGTTCAGGTCACCTCTGACTGTCACTTCCTTTGAAGCTTGGGAACCCCAGTATGGCCCTGCAGATGGTATGCAGATTCCGCATACACTTCTGACTCAGCAGCTGACTCTCAGGCACCAGCTCTGAACCTTTGCTCTACCATGATGAAGACCGGGACATCTCCTTGACCTGGCACAGGACAGGGACAACTCAGAGCATCAGCAACTTTGGGAGGGAAAAATAGGCACAGCTAAAATCTATTTATATGTCCTTGATGGGAAGGGTGGACACAGAGGATCTAAGGGAAGGCCATTCAAGGACTCAGCAAGTCAGCATCGCCAGTACCTGAGCGGGCTGATGAAAGACACCAGATGGGCGGTACATGCAGCTTCCAGCAGACCTCTTGTCCATTTTCCACTGGATGCTCTTCTTGGTTCTGCTGCATCCTGCTCTCTTGCTGCATCTCTCTGGGCTTCATTTGCAAACGACTGACAGGTTCAGGAAGTACCTGAAACCAGACAATGGGGGAGTTTTTACTTTTGTCTTATTATTTTTCTTTTTGTTGTTGTTATTTTTGGGTTTTGTTTGCTTTGAGACCAGGTCTCAGTATGCTGCTCAAGCCAGGTTCAGGTTATCTTCCATCTCAACCTCTTGAGTGCTGGGACTGTAGGCAGGCTGCCTCTTCCCACACAAAGGGACAAATGATATGTCAACCCACTCTCCTTGATCCAGTGCTGCAGCACCAAGCAAATCCCTCCTAAGGGGGGGGGGAACAGGAGACAGAGCAGGTGGCTCCCAATCTCACTGTTCAGTCACTTTTACCATCAGCCCCTGACTTAAAGGACATCTGCCAGAGGCTTCAGCCACTTAGTCTTCTTTTTAAAAGTAATACATCACTATGACTGCACTGTGCCTCAGTTTCCCCATGTGTGGGACCTGAAACCTCTTGTGCTTCTGGCACAAAAGAGTTGGACTAAGGATGCCTTATCTAATATAATAACTGAAAAGGCCCATCTGTGGGCTAAGAAGCAGCTAGGTGAGGGGAGGGGGGAGGGCTGGGGGCATGGTAGAGGCAGGGAAATCCCTGTTTTAATCCAAGTTCAAATTCTGGATCTGCCTCTTTGTTTATGCGATGTTGGACAACTTACCATCTCAGAGCATTATGGAAACTATCAATACAGTTTTCAAAATAGCCCTTGGAGGTAAATGGCATCTGCAGTCACAACTTAGTATCAGGAAATGGAGCCAGAAAAAAATGTAAATAAAAAAATTAGGGGCTGGAGAGATGGCTCAGCGGTTAAGAGCACCATCTGCTCTTCCAGAGGACCCGGGTTCGATTCCCAGCACCCACATGGCAGCTAACAACTGTCTGTAGTTCCAGTTCCAGGCAAACACCAAGGCAAATAAATAAATAATAAATAAATAAAGTTTTAAAAAAAAAATTAGTGGGGATGTCCCTAAATTGGGATGGTGTTTGTTTAGCACACATGTCCAGCATCGTATAAATTAGGTGTGGCAGTCGTGTCTGTGATGCCAGCACTTGGGAAATGGAAGCAGGAAAATCCAAAGTTCAAGGCTTTCCTCAGTTGCATAGTTAGTTCAAGGCTAGCCTCAGTTACCCAGAGATGGGAGAGAGGGGAGGAAGAAGAGGAGAGGAAGAAGAGGGGAGGAGAGGGCTGGGGAGGGGAGAGAATCTTTTCTGAGTTTTTTGTGATGTTCTTCTGCTGCTCCATGGCTGAGAGCTGTGTTTGGAAAATATGGACCACATCCACTGCAGACTGGATTCTGTTTCATGGTAGTAAAGTTTACTTGACCTGGGCTGAACTAGCTCCTCCTGGATTCTCTAAATCAAATGGGATTAACCATTTTAAGGTAATTCTGAGACTCAGTATTGGAGGGAATGTGCAGTGAGGGCAAAGACCAGAGTGCAGAATCCTGTCCTGGGCAAAGAGCATCTGAGCTCTCCTGACTGGGCATTCTTCTGGAAGCTGGGCTGCCGTCTGACTACCTGGATGGGATAATCCTGAGGACTCTTCTCGGAACAGGCTTTTCTAGCCTTAAAGAGAATCACCGTTGCCCTGCCAGTTCTTCTATTTGTAGATTAAATGTCCCCAATTGCCTTGTGCCGCTGTCTCAGGTCACCACAGCTCGCCCTCTATTCCCAGCATACTCTAATGGGTCCGTCAGGAGTCCCTACTCAGGATCTTTCCTCAGTGCTGTACTGGAACACAACACTATGATGTCCCATTCTTGTCTGGGGTCTCCTTTTGTCGATTCTCTACCTTGCTGTTACCCAGCTCATGGTTTTTTTTTTTTTTTCCAGAAACAGAACCTTTTCCACCTAAGTGTCTTCTTGGGGTGACAGGAGAGGGTTCCAGATCCACCATGGCTCTGCTCCCAAGCGCAGTTAATTAGCCAAGAACTTGGCACTCAGCTTAACCTGCTCTACCTAATCCATCTCACGGACTGTCTGAGCCCCTCTGTGGTGATGGAAAGCAGAGGGATAATTGCAGTATCTGCTGGACATGGGCACAGGCCCACAAGACCAGAACGTGGAAGACTAAGGCAAGAGCAGTCCCGAGTCTGTGGCCAACTTGGGCTACATAGTGAGACCAGTTTCTGAAACCAAACAAACAGGATTGGAGAAACAGCTCAACAGTTCAGAATGTTTGCTGCTCTTGTAAAGGTAAAGTTCAGTTCCCAACACCTACATCCAGTGGCTCAAAACCAGCTGTAACTCCATCTCCAGGGGATCTGATGACCTCTTCTGGCCTCTGCAGACACCTGCACTCACTTGCATATGTGCATGCACACACGCACACACCACACACACACACACACACACACACACACACACACACACACACACACACACACGAGTTTAAAAATTATATAAATCAGGACTGGAGAGATAACTTGTTGCTTAAGAATATTTCCTGGGGCTGGAGAGATGGCTCAGACGTTAAGAGCACTGACTGTTCTTCCAGAGGTCCTGAGTTCAACTCCCAGCAACCACATGGTGGCTCACAACCATCTGTGATTAAATCTGATGCCCTCTTCTGTATACATAATAAATAAATAAATCTAAAAATTAAAAAAAGAATATTTCCTATTCTTTCAGAGTTCAGTTCTCAGCATCCAGGTCAGGAAGCTAGCGACTACTATTGGCCAGGGATCTAATGCCTTCTTCCAGCTTCAGGCACCTACACACATGTGGCGAACACATACACACATACATTTAAAAAAATAAAGTCAATCTTTAAAACAGACAAATGAATAAAAATCCACATTAAACTATATTGATCAAGATAAAATAACAAATGCTTAAAATTAACCAATCTGGAAATGTTATGGCTTAATTCACCAAAAAATGCAGTTCTGAGAATCACAACTGGAAAATTCTCCTGGGAAGAAGCTCTTATCTGAGTGGTGATTCAGGAACTCAAGAGCTCACTATTCTGAGTTCCTATCATCTTTTCTTTTTAAGATTTATTTATTTATGTATATGAGTGTTCTATCTGCATGTAAGACTTTATGCCAGAAGACAGCATTAGATCCAACTATAGATTTTTTTTTTTTTTTTTAACCACCATGTGGTTTTGGGAATTAAACTCAGGACCTCTGAAAGAACAGCCAGTGCTCTTCACCCATGAGCCATCTCTCCAGCGCTAAGGCCTTATCATCTTAAATCTCCCATTTCCAGCTGCAAGGAAGAGGGTAAAAGAAGGTACACACAAAGAAGGCCCCCAACCCTGATGGCCTCTTCCTGAAGAGATGCAGGCTGCTTTCTCCTATGTCCATCAGTCAGGTGTCAATCATAGTTTTTCTGAACTGCAGGGAGGCTGAGGGATGTCATCTCTCTATATCCTGGGGCAGATGAGTAAGGACAAAAATTAGTAAAGCCTGGCAAACTAGGGATTAGAAGCTTTCTGTGGATGGGGGTGGCATTGTATGTGTTTGGGGGTTTTGTTTGATTACTGGGTTATGTGCTTGCTTTAACTAGTCCATACAAAGCGAAGGGCAGCCATAGAGAGAAGACAGAGATGTGAAGAAAGGTATTGTTTACACTATTCATGAGGAATGCCTGCCTTCCCCTGGGCATCTTTCCAATGCATCCATGTGTTGAGTCTATTTTGAGTTACATTTGGCCTAACATAATGCCTTAATGCCATAATGCTACTAATTAATACAGACTAAATAACTATATCCTTCATTGTCACATGAAATGCTAAATAAATAAAATCTCCTTGCTAAATATATGCCCCTTCAAATGTGGAAATTCTAACTCCTAAAGTGGAAATATTAGGAGACAATGCTTTTCTGAGATAAGGCCATGACCATCGTGAAACCCTAGTGCTAGGATCAGGAACCATAAAGGAGACCAGAGAGAGGCCTTCTTCCCCCTCCTAGCAAGAAAGACAGTCAGAAGACAGTCTTTGAGTCACGAAGTTGCCCCATTTGATATGAAATCTACTAGTACCTTTAACAGTCCGGCTCCCAGAAATGTGAGAAATAAATTTTGTTTATACGTCTAAGCTATCCAGTCTGGTGTATTTTGTATGGCAGCCTGAAAGGACTGTGATTAACACACCCCTCAGATCTTTCTTGTCCAGATCAGTTAGCCAGATAGCAAGCATTTTTTAGGCTGTGTAGACTTTGCCCGCTGTGTGACTGTTCAGCTCTGCTGCCACAGCACAAAAGAACCTATAGAGAGTGTATAGACGAACAAACATGGCTGTGCTCCAGTAAAGCTTTATGTTATAGCAACAGGTAAAAGGGGCTGGGTATGCTTAGTGTATACAAGGTCTGGGTTTAAACCCCAGCACCGAAGCTATTAAAATAAAGCCAGCCAACAAAAATCAGGCGGAATGTCTGGCACACAAGCTGTAGTTTGCAAACCGTCAGTCTAGTTCTCTATTTGGACCTGAGTTTGGATCCTCATTTCTCAGTACTTAAATATATTCCTACTTGCTTCAGCCCAGCGTTCAAGTCAGCAACATTTTTTGTTTGTTTGTTTGTAGCTCTGGCTGTCACAGAATTCAGTATGTATTATAGACCAGGCTGACCTCAAACTCACAGAGTTCTGCCTGCCGCTGCCTCCCGAGTACTGGGATTAAAGGCATTTGCCACCATGCTTGGTTTAGTGATTTGGTCACCCAGAATAGCAGCTGGGTTATATGCATATTAACTGAGTTTTGATGTATTTATTTATTTTTGAGATAGACGTCTTGTTATGTATCCCAGGCTAGCCCCTGGCTCATGATCCTCCTGTTGGGATTATAGGCATGCATCACCTTACCCAGAAACTTTGGAATCTTAAAGGTTCATCAGATGCAAGGCTCCTGAAGATGTGGCAAGAGGTGACCATTCCACCCCTCCTGAGGCAGGTCACACTAGGAGCAGCCAGGACAACGATGGATGCATTGCCTGGCAAACATCCTTCTAGTAGCCTGGAGCACAGCCTCTCTTGGCTTGGTCCTCAACTCTCTGGTTTCAGTTTCATAGAGGATGTTTGGTCTAGAGGTGGCCAGAGGTACTGTAGAGGCCTTCAGCTGTCCTAAGAATTCCCTTGTTCAGTAAGAACCCGTTGTCTGGCTATTTTGAAGCTAACTCTAACAATCTCTGGGATATGTGTGTCGGGGTGTGGGGGCTCCAGGTTTAGAATCACAGATTCCTACTATTAGGGCTGGGTTTTACTAGCAAGCTCAAGGTTCCCCATTTTACAAATGGGAAAATAGAAGCCCAAGAAGGCACATGTGGCAGAGCTGGGCTGGAGATGCCAAGTCCAGCCTCTTCTCCTCTGTGTTCTGTATCCTGAAGCCCTGGGAGCCTTTCACCAGCCTGGCAGTTAAGAGGACAGATGGCTGGGTGAAACTTCTGTACCTCAAGGGCAATGTAGCCCAGGCTAAGCCCCAGATCATGATCCTTCTGCTGGGATTACAGGCATGCACTAAGAGCTCTATCAGGACCACCCAGTTTGTCATTAAAATGAATGGAAGATACACCATTGCTTAGTGTTTTATTGAATGTTGGGCTCTCAGAAATTCTTGTTGCAATTTTATTATGTCATAACAGTTTGAAAGATGAAGCCTCTAAGAGGTGGCTATACATGAGTTTTCTCCCATGTGAGTGGAGTAAAGGCTTTTAAAAAGACTTCTAGGAGTAAATTCCTCTTCCTTCTCTCATACTTTGTCCACATGAGCAGCATGCCATCCTTCCTCAGGAGGTGTAGTGCTCAAGATGCCATGTTAATAGCGGGAGCCAGGCCCTCCTCACACACCAGACCTGCTGGTGCCTGGGTCTTGGCCTTCCCAGCCTCCAGAACTGTGAGGAATAAACCGACTCTGTGGTTTCATAAGTTTACCAGTCTCAAGTAGTCTTGTTTTCTTTTTTTTAAGGTTGATTTTTATTTTATGTAAATTAGTGTTTTGCTACATCTGTATCTATTGTAAAAGGTTTCTGGGCCAGACTTTCTGGTCTAGTACAGAGGTTCGGTCCCACTCTCAGCCCTGCTTAGCCTCAAATAATTACACACAGGCTTATATTATTTTTATACTGATTGACCTAGGGCCCAGGCATATAATTTGCTAGCTCCTTCATCTGAACTAACCCATCTTGTTTAGCGTGTGGCCTGGTACCTTTTCTTATAGCAGCATTTCAGCTTCTTTCCTCTGGGTCTGCTACCATCTCATGGTCATGTCTCCATTGCATCCCTGTGGCATCTGTCTGGCGACTCTGCCTGGCATCTGTCTCTGTTCTTCCTGTACTCAGAGTTTTCTTAGCCTGGTAGCCCCGCCCACACTTCCTGTCTGCCTTTTGCCCAATCAGCTTTTATTAAACCCATAGGCAGGACAATTATTTAAAATGTAACACATAATCCCACTACATGTATCTATGTCCCTTATGTCTGCCTTGTGTCCAGGGAGGGCATGATCCTCTGAAACTGGAGTTCCAGATGCTTATGAGCCACATTGTGTATGATAGGAATCAAACCCAGCCCTTGTCTCTGGAAGAGCAACAAGCACTCTAGACCACTGAGCCATGTCTCCAAATCTCAATGAGTCCTTTACTACAGCAGAGAGCAGGAGAACAGACTAAGACACCTGAGCTGCTTGGTGTTTTAGATTAAGGTGTGGTGTGTGTGTGTGTGTGTGTGTGTGTGTGTGTGTGTGTGTGTATGTGTGTGTGGTGTGTGTGGATGTGTGGTATATGTGTGGATGTTTGTGTAATGTGGTCTATATATGTGTGTGATATGGTGTGATGTGGTGTGGGTGATGTGATATGGTGTGTGTATGGTGTGTGATGTGGGTGTGTGAAGTGGTCTATGTATGTGCTATGTGATCTGATGTGGTGAGTGATATGGTATATGCATGTGGTGTGTGTGTGTGCATCTGTGTTGTTTCTCTGAGGGTTGGTTCCAAGACTAAAAGGACTTCCCATCAGCCATAGCAAACTGAAGTGATGGCTGCTCTGTGACTCACTTCCCTTAAGCCAGGTTAATGTTTTTTGTAATTAACCATGGTGTGTGTGTGTTTCTGACATTAACTCTGGACTTAATTTGTGTGTGTGTGTGATACTAAATATGTGTTATCTTTCTTTTTTTTTTTACTTTTTATTTATTTTTTTTCCTTCCTTCTTTATTTTGTATTTATCAAAAAAAAAAAAAACACAGTAAAAAGAATTTAAAATGTGGAAGAGTTAACAATAATGTGTTATCTTTCTATGCCATTTCTCCCATATAAACTGGCCACCCAATTCTGACACCATATACCTGGCTTTGCATTAGAATTCAGAAATTAGAGGATTTATTCCTATGCAGCCATCCCTGCTTCTAATTATAATGCCAGCCAAAGACTGGGTCCCCAGATGACCTGCAATTCTATCTGGTCAACCACAAAATAAAGGATTCTAATGACATTCTCCTCATAATGATCATTCATGAGAACAGAATGCAGGAAAGTACATGGAGATGTCTTTAAGATTGAGAGCAGATGTCACAATAGTCAAAGATGTATGAAGCAGCGTGTTTCTTCACCAACAGGGACTGGCCTTGGATTTCATGGTTCAAGAGTTTACAGCTCAACTTTTCATGCCTCTCTCCTCCTTGGAGGTCAGATAGTGAGGCTGAATGTCCCCGCCCTTTAATTATGTGTTGGTTTTTCTGGCAACCAACTCCCATTTTGAAGATGCCTTAGGGTTTCACCTCATTATCCTGAGCTCCAGCCTGTTTAGAAAGGGGTTTGTTATCACTGGGGCAATAGCACGGGTCAAGCAAGAACATAGAGTCAAAGGGCAACCAGCTATTTATGTTCACTAGGCTAAGCTGTGTGGTTTTCTAAGCAGCTAGGACACTGCAGGTTAGAAGCCACATTTCATAATGTTTCTTGAGTCCTAGGCTGGAAGCCCAGATCAGAGGTGGGTCTCAACAGGCCAGGCAGAGACATTTGCCCCAAAACTCCAAACAGAAAAAGGTGGTGTCTTGCAACAGATACAAAAGTTCTTGCTGCTTCCGGGTGGGGTAGTGTTCCAACCCCTGCCACAGATGTTTGTCCATCAGGCAACTGGAATCCGAAGATTTCTTGAGAGACTGGCTCTGGGAAAGGCCAAGTCAGAGAGACAAGGCAGAACCCAGGAGGAATTGCAAGGTTTTGCAATTCTTCACGTTGAAGTCTCACAGCTTTGCCCTCCTCAGACACCTGCATTCCCACATACACATAATTAAAAATTAAAACAAAACCAAAGAAGGGGTAGAGGGAGGGAGAGAATGAAGAAGAAGAAGAAGAAGAAGAAGAAGAAGAAGAAGAAGAAGAAGAAGAAGAAGAAAGAAAGAAAGAAAGAAAGCAAGCCATGGCAGAGTTAGGTCAATAGTTGGCCTTTCTTTAGGTTTTAGTATAATGGCTGCAGACTTCAAGTGCTGCACTGGTAATCTGGAACAGGCTGTTATAAAATCCGGTAATCATGATGCCAGCCTTGACATGGGAAGGTCTACCAGTTTGTTTAATTTGAATTTTTTGAGACAAAGTCTCACTATGGAAACTAAGCTGTCCTTGAATCTGCCTGCCTCTGCCTGTCTTGAGTGCTGGGATTAAATGTTGGGATTAAAGGCAAGCAACACCCAGGCCAGCTGGGACTACCAGTTTTAAATGAATATTTCTTAAATGATTGACAGGTCTCAGTGGAGAGTTAGTTGTGCTGGTGTTGGACCCAAAGCTTAAAGTACCAAAGGAAACAGATGTAAAATAAAGACAGCGATGCCAGGCTATCATTTGCCTTTGACATCAGACATCATTAGGCCCAAACAGAGTCTGTGCTGCCAACAGATAGCCTCTAAGTGCCTGGCACAGTCAACTCAGCAGCAAGAGCCAACCTTCTCCCCTTGTTTCCAGTCTGTACTGTCCGGGTTTGTGCCAGCTTGACACACACTAGAATCATCAGAGGAAGGCACTTCAGTTGAGAAAATGTCTTGATGAGATCCAGCTGTAAGGCATTTTCTTAATTCGTGGAACCCCTCCATGGCCTCTGCATCAGATCCCAGCACCGCTTGAGTGTCTTTCCTGACTTCGTCCAATGATGGACTAGGATCTGGAAGTATAAACCCTTTCCTCTCCAATTTGCTTTTTGGTCATGATGTTTCTTGTCAAAGCAATAGAAACCCTATCTAAGACACAGCCTTAACTGGGCCAGACTCTCGCACATTTCTCTTTCGTACTGTTCAAGTCCACCTGCATTCTTACAACCCTGAGTTTCTCCCCACTGCCCAATGCATTGTGTATCACCTGCCTGAAATGGCTACTTCCTGATATTGCAATCTAATGTCCTACAGCCCCCTCCCCCAAGAGATCAAATTAGGAAGATAGTCTTGGAAAGAAGGAATCAGTTTATTCAGCTCTATCCCCGAAGAAGACAAGGGACCAGCTCCTCAAAGCTCCACATTTATGAGGATGTGGGGCAGGGCTGGGGGTGAGAGGGCTTTGATGGGGAGGGAAGGGAAAAGCAGGGCCAGGCAGCGGTGCGCTGAGTGGGGTCTCCTCCAGGGACCGGCTCTCTCCTATTTCTCTTGCTGAGTCATAGGAAGGACTTGGACCCACCGATGCTAGTTGCTATGGAAGCATGTCAGAAGGTCTGAGTTCTGTGATTCTAAGAAATATTTGTCAGTTCCTCCAGCCATGTAGGTGGGTCTCATCAGCTAAAGTATCAGAAGAAGGTGAAATGGCAAAGGGAAGTAGAAGTAATCTCAGAGGAGCCCACTGCGCCCCCCTTTCCTGTCCCTGTCAAAGTGGAGGACGATTAAAAACAAGGAACACGGAAATCTTGGTGCTTGCAGTAAATCATCTATGATGCAGTACACTCTACATATACTTTTATTTTTATTTATGTGTATGAGTGTGTATGTGCTCATACAAGCAAGTGACCTTGGAGTCTGGGAGAGAACATCGGATCCTCTGAAGTTGGTGTTACAGATGGCTGTGAACTTCTTCTCAGTTTAGGGTCTAGAAGCTGAAGTCTGATCTTGGGCGGTGGTGTGCAACCTTCAAGTCCAGCACTCAGAAGGGCAGATCTCTGAGGTTGAGGCCAGCCTGGGCTACAGAGTGAGTTCAGGACAACCAAAAATGCATAGAGAAACCATCTCAAAACAAAACACACACAGAGAGAGAGAGAGAGAGAGAGAGAGAGAGAGAGAGAGAGAGAGAGAGAGAGACAGAAAAAGTCAGAGAGAACAGCAAGAACTTTTAACCACTGACTCATCTCTCCAGCCCTTTGTTTTTATTTCTCTGTTGGAAGAAATAGCTTTATGCTTCAGAGAACAAACAGCCTTATCAGCTCTTTGTTACCCATTGGCTTTAGCCTTTGTTATGTCTCATCACATTTCTGACAATCATAAATTCTTCCCTCTGGAAGATTCTGCCATGCACAGCCCCCCCCCAACCCCAGGCCACATTGATGGTCAAATGTACATTTATGCCTCCAAGCTCTGCTCAAAAGCTCCATCCTTTATGGGAGCATTTCTCTTTCATCCTGAGCTCCCTGAGAAGCCCCGGGCACCGAGTAGTTACAGGGTGGCTGGTTTACAGGGCTGTTTTTCTGAGGACACCCACATTCAACTGTTTATCTTTACCTTGTGCTAGGGTAGCTGGCCAATCGAGGGCAGTCCTGCTCTGCAAGAGACAGAGGGCAACCTAGTTAGACCCGGAAGAAGAGAGGGCACAGAGGAAGACTGGAAGGGAGGCAGGCAGCCCCTGGACAGCCACCCTTGTCAGGAAAAGCTATTTCTTACCCTTTGTACAGCCTGCCTGCTGGCCTTTCAATAACCAGGCCATAACCCATAGTGCACACACACACACACACACACACACACACACACACACACACACACACAATTCTATTCATAGACAAAACTCAGTGATAATTCCAAAATAACTTCTTCAAGGTCAGTGGAAGGTCATTTCACATACACACACACACACACACACACACACACACACACACACACACACACACGAATCTCCAGAACCAGTAAGTGGACTTTGGCTTAAGGAAGGGGTATACTAAAAAATGTTAGCAGGTCCTGTTATGACTTGGGTCTTAAGGCAGGGGTCTTAGGCATTTGTGTCTTTGTGGGCCTATTTCTCAAAAACTAAACAAACCCAAAAAACAGTATTCATTCATTCATCTCCTCATTCATTGTGTGTGCATATTGCTGAGGAACATACAGGCCTGCACTGCATTCCCCTGGAAGACACTTCTCTTCTGCTTTATGTGGGTGTGGGAATTAAATACCTCTGTCAACCTTTCAGTGGACTTTACCTACTGAACCAGCCTACAAAAATCTTTTAAAATTTTATAATTTTCACTGTTATAAAGGCAAATACTCCAAACTTTATTCATTTTTATGAATGTGTGGTATACACATGTGTGTGCAAGGATAGCACAAGCCTGCCCAGACACAGTGCTTTTGTATGTACTCATGGAGACCAGAGGTCACTTTTGTGTGTTACTCTGTTGAACCTTTTAGAGATGAAGTCTCTTGCTCAACCTTACACTTGCTGCTTCTGTGTTGTGGAATATTTAACCAGGCAAAGATGTGTTACATTTATTATTTATGTTGCAGTGTTGGGCCTTCTGAAGCCTCAGGGTTGACCTGTCTCTGGCCATAAACGCCATGCGTGAGTGACTCAGCATAGCCTGATCTAAGACCACCTCTGCCTAGACTCCGCTAATGTGGTAAAATACTATTGGTCCTTTTTCCCCACCCACCTACCCCATCCCAAAACTCACACCCCCTTCTCACAACCCTATATAAGTCCTGGCCTGATGCAATTTAAAAAAAAAAAAAAGAGTTCTTGCTTGAACAAAGCTTCCAACTCAGCGTGTGTTTTCCCCCGGTGGCTGGGGGGTTCTGGGTTGTTGACACCCACCATCCCACTACAGCCTCTGAGAGAGGCCACCTGATCTGGATCTCCCTCCACTCTATCTGCCAGAGAGAAAGAGTCTGGCACTGTAGAATAGTACTTTAACTATGTGAAGGTGTGTTACATTTGTTTCTGCTGCCTGGTTAACGATATAAAGATGTGTGTTACATTTGTTTTGATGATTTTTGTTTAATTATGAAAAAAATATGTTGATGTTTCACCTGGTCTCCCTGAGGCACCTGATTGGTCTAATAAAGAACTGAACAGCCAATAGCTGGGCAGAGGAGAAGTAGGCGGGGCAGACAGAGAGAATAAGTAGAAGAGAGAAGGGGGAAGAGAGGAACATGCTAGAAGCCAGGCAACCGTGGAGAGAGTGGGAAAATAAGATACTCAGAAAGGAGGGAAGAAAGAAGGAAAGGTAAAACACCCCAAGACAAACCGTAGATAAAGAGAAACCGATCAAAATAAGAGCTAAGATAGGGCTGAGCAATCACAATTAATAAGAAGTCTCCTTGTCATGATTTGGGAGCTGGTTGGTTGTCCCAAAAGAAAAGGCCTGGTATACTTCTGTTAGACTGGCTGGGTAGTAGCCCCCCAAGATCTACCCATCTCTGCTCACCAGGGCTGGGGTTATAGTCAGGCGCTGCCGGGGCCCAGATTGTACGTGGCTGCTAGAGACTTGCACATCGAGCAGCATTTACCTAGGAAACAACTCTCAAACCCTGGTGGTAGGTTTTGTTTTGTTTGATAAAGAGACTCTAATTGCTCAGGCTAGCCTTGAACTAATAGTCTGGCCTCCACCATCCTGATTGTTAAGACTACACAGGCCTGGGCCACCACGCTGGGTTAATTGGTGCTGATGACTGAATCTGGGCCTTCAGGTCTGGTAAGCAAGCACTCTTCCAATTGAGCTACACTTCAGTGTAGTGGGAAATTAGAGTGGATTGGTAGTAGTGGAGTGTTGGGGATGGAGAGGGGCGTGGTTAATGAGAATGAGTTTTAAAAGTAGACTGTTTAGGGAGAAGACTGGAGACAGGAAGTTGGTGTTTTTTTGTGTAGGGCCGGGACTTTTTGTGAGGGTTTTGGACTGGTGGCATGGTTTTTGGTTTGGTGGTGTGGTTTTGGTCTGGTGGTGTGGGTTTTGGACGTGTGGCGTGTGGGATAAGAGTTTTTGTTTAGAAATGCTTTGGCGTGTTGTAATTTTATTTATTTTTATTTTTATTTTTTTTAGTAGTTTTATTTAGGAACTTTGAATTTTGACTTTTGACTTATTTACTTATGACGGGGACTGACTGACTTACTACATGTTCTCTCTCATTCTGCTCTCATTCTGACCACGGAGAAACCCGCCTGCAGCCTAAATAGCCTCTGGGCAGCCAACCCCAGTACGCCATGTGGGCACTACCTATAGGTCCAGGTACGAGGAAGCAAGCCAGATCCTCAGCCTAGTGAATTATCCCATGTTTGTCACTGAGAGCACTCACCATGTGGAAGGTGGAGGGCGGAAGCCAGCGCCATCTTTAATGTGTGGCTGTACACAACATTTAAATTATTTTAAAAAGTTAAAGACTTTTCTAGACAGTGAGACAAGTCTGTTCCTGACAACACCAATATATTTCAAAAAAATGATAGACATTAAAAAACCTTCATATAAAATTTACTTTGTGACAACAGTTAGCCACTAGACAAAAAACTGTTCTAATATTGACTGCTTGACAATATGCTATATAAACTAGACATGCAAGTTCCATAGGAAAGTGACCTCTAAACATTGGCAAAACAAGCCGAGATGGTCCTTCAGGTTCCTACTTTACAAAAAACATCGCCAAACATTCTTCAAGACACACAAAAAAAGCAACTAATAGACTGTGTCAGATTTCCTACATCACTAAAAGATTTGCCAAAAACTTTAGGCCATAAAGGCTAAAACAAAAATGCCCCAACATTACAAAAAAACTTTAGATGATTGTCCAGGCAGACATGGGTCATCTCTGTCATTTTCTAGACTTTAAAGGTTACTTACACTTGCTGTTTATTTACATAATAATATATCATTCTGTGGTCTTCGATGTGGTTAAAAGTTTAATAATTATAGATATAGTTCTTTTTAATTTAAAAAATATATTAGATATAAAACTTTAGACTCATAATGATAAGATAAATAATAAAATATTCTCTTTAATTTTATGAATACAAATAGACTAGATATTTTGACTATAATTCCTAATTAAAAACTGTTCTGTTATAATTTTACTATTTAAAAATTAAAACCTTCCTTTTTAGTTAAACAAAAAAATATAATAAGATGTTCTGTATACTATAAATAAAATAACTATTTTGGCCCATGCACAGCACCATAAAAATAGATAAAAAATCAAAGACAGCCAAATAAGAAAAAGAGGGTAGAGTTAAGCCAGTCTCCACCCAGCCGCCCCCCAAAAAACAACATATAAAAATCCAAATGAGCCACAGGCTATAAGCCACATAATAAAAAAATAAATAAATTAAAATAAAAAACTAACTAATAATGTACTTAAGACATAAGCCAAACAATAAAAAAGATATAAACATATAATTCATTTCTTTAAAAAACAAAAGCCTCAAACACAAACCAAATTCCAACCTCTGCCGCTGGCCATACCAAGTCACAAACCTCCAGACCCAAAACAGCCAAAAAAAAACCTTACTACAACACTTCAGGTCTTTTAGAAGGGAGGGGCCTTAAATTTCCAGGCTGGTCTCCAAACCTGTCTTGGCTTCTAAGTGCTAGGATTAGGTGTGCACTACCATAGCTTTTCTTCTAATAGTTGTGCAAGCATATGTGTGTATGTGCATGTGAAGGCCAGAGGCTGACATCATTTTCCTCACTAGACTGGATGGCCAGGAAGTGATGGGACTCCAGATATGTTCTTCTGTACCTGGCTTTTTTTTTTT